>PITA01018052.1:0-41577 GCA_004023965.1 Spilogale gracilis | reverse complement strand
CTCCTCTCTCTCTGCCTGCCTCTCTGCCTACTTGTGATCTCTCTGTCAAATAAATAAATAAAATCTTAAAAAAAAAAAAAGCATTGTTTTCATCTACTGGTTTGTATTCTTGTTCAATTTCAGTTAGGAAGCCACTTCGAGAGCCACTTCCACATCCTGATCCAGCTCCAGATCCAAAATAGTCCTCAGAAAGAGGGAAGACATCTTTCAAGTTCTAGGATATTGTCACTGAAGAAGGGTTGAGTGCTTCGAGGGAAGATTCTGTTGGATCCACCCAGAAGTAGGTTGAATACAGGTCCCTTACCATCTGTGCGGTCTGCAGTATTTACTTCCAGGATTGCCACATACCCACTGGTCCCTGCCTCTCTGCACAGCAGAACCTCTCTCTGGCTCCTGTCCCTGTCTGTGTCTTGGTGCGAACTGCACTGCCAAGGACTGGAGCTGAGCAAGAGCTGGGTTTCTTCTCCCCCAATTCTTAAGTTTTCATTTTAAGACAAATTTGGAAGAAAAAAATTCTTCTGAAGTTCTGCAGTCAACAAGCTAATATGCTCCACTTAACTATTCTCACTATATTAATAAATAATAAGCTACAGTCATGCTTGTCTTAATGGCACATGGGAACCTATAATGCAGAAAGAAGAGGCAACCAAATGGCACAATTAGAAATTAGAAAAAGGCAAATTGTCACCAATAGCCCTGACAAGAGTTGTTATATAATGCACAGTTCTTTCTTTAAAAAGGTCTTAACTTATGGTCCATGATGGGTCTGGGAGCCTACTAAAAGAAAATTATGTGTATGTATATATGTTACTGTATTTTTCTGAGGCAAGATCTCTAAATATATTATAGCCTCTTTCAGATTTTCAAACAAGTTTGTGAACAAAAACTGGTTAAGAACTGTTTTTTAAAATTGCCAAAACTTATACTTTTAGATGGAAAATCTATTAATAGCAGTTCACTTTCATTGAACACTCACTGTGTGCCATAGACTAAGGTAAGTAATGACATAATTATTCTTATTAATCCTCATAATAATCCTATCACAAAAATAACTAAAAAATCCATGGATAAATTTGTTCATTCATTCTCTTTTTGTTGAAAACCAACTATATCTGAGGTACTATCAGTGGAAAAAAACACTAAAAACAAATTCATTTCCTTGTGGAGCCTTCACTCCAGTCAAGGGGAAACGAGACAAAAAATTAAAGAAAGGAATAGACAGTGATCAGTACACTGATGAAAATAGAAGTGATATCCTAGGGTTGCTGACCAACAGTACAGGCATCCCCAGGGAGTTTAACAGAAAAACAGAATCTCGGGCACCATATCAGGGGTCTGTATCAAAATGTGCAGTATAACAAAATACCTGGGCATTTCATATGCACATTAACATTTAAAAAGCACAATGCTAGGGAACGACTGGGGACCCCTAAGAGTTGTAAGAAAAAGCCTTCCCATGGGACATTTAACTTGACACCTGAATGCCAAAAGGAGTCAGCCCTGAGGAAGATCTGGGAGAACACCCCAGGTAGAGAGAAGAGCCCTGGCAAAAACCCTCAAGTGAAAATGGAAATAAGCTTTAAATTTTTGAGGGAGAAAACATAAGTTTATGTGGCTGATTTACATGAACAAAATGGAGTATATTATAAAATGAAGATCAAGGACCAGATCATTTAGGATCTTATAAACCGTGGTAAACAGTGTAGACTTACAAATAGGATTAAGAATAAGTAGGTTTTGACCAATAGCATGACATGATTTTTTTAAAAGATTACTTCTATAGAAAAGAAGATGGTACAAATGCAAAGTAGAAGCAGAAATGGATAGATTGAGTGGTACTGAGTTACAGCTCAATAAAGTTATTACATATATATTTTTTAAGTAGAAGCAGAGAGACCAGTTAGGAAACTATTTAATAGACTAGTTCAAAGATGCCCATAATTTGGACCAGAGTTAGCATAGCAAGGTAAGTAAACTGACCAAGATCATGTGGCCAATAATAGCAGCAACAACAACTGCTAACCTTTACTACGTACTTACTAGGTGCCAGGTACTTTTCTAAGTACTTTATACAAGTTAACTCACTCAATCTTCACAACCACTCCATAATACAGGTATTACCACTGTCTTTAAAGGTGAAGATACTGAGGCAGAGAGGGGCTAAGTAAGTAACCTGTGCGGGTTATGGCAGAGCCAGATCTGTCCTCACAGGTACAACAGGAAGGCAGGATGGACTCTGGAGTTAGCTCTCAGTCATGGTAATATTCTCCATGGCAGACTGGGCAAGTGATCACCATCCTAGCCAATGACGCCGGATGCCTAAGGGGAAGTCAGCTCTGCCAAAGTTTCCCTCAGTGCTCTTTATTTTTGTTTCTTAAATATTTTATTTATTTATTTGACAGAGGGAAACACAGCTAGAGAGGAAATACAAGCGGGGGAATGAGAGAGAAGCAGGCTTCCTGCCGAGCAGGGAGCCCAATGCGGGGCTCGATCCCAGGACTCCAGAATCATGACCTGAGCTGAAGGCAGACACTTAATGACTGAACCACCCAGGTGCCTCCCCCACAGCCAATGTCCTTTAAAAGGAGACCAGAACAAGAACTCATTTGTTCCTGCCTTTGTACTTTTTAAAGATGTATTAGAGGGACAGGGAAAAAGAATGCATGAGCGAGTGCACGGAGGAGGGGTGTAGAAGGAAAGGGAGAGACAATCCTAAGCAGACTCTGCAGTGAGCATGGAGCCTACTGGAGGGACTCAATTACACAACCATGAGATCAGGACCTGACATGAAACCAAGAGATGGATGCTTAACAGACAATGCCACCCAGGTGCCCCCTGCCTTTGTACTTTCATCTGCCAAAGGGGGATACCTGGACTGCTGTTAGCATCTTAAGAACATGAGGAAAAATGGTGATACACTGAGGACAATCATAGTCCTGACAGATGTTGTGATGGTTAACTTTATGTGTCGAGGTTACTGGACCAAACATTATTCTGGATGTGTCTATGAGGGTATTTCTGGATGAGATGAGCATTTGAATCCATAGACTGAGTAAAGCAAACTGCTCTTCTTAATGTGGATGGGCTTCATCCAATCAGCAGAAGGCCTAAAGAGAACAAAAGCCTACTCTCCCAGAATCAGAATTCCTGTCTGCCTTTAAGCTGGGACATCATTTTTCTCCTGTCTTTGCTCTCCAACTGAATACAGGCTCTTCCTGGGCGTTGAGTCTGCTAGTCTTTAGACTAAAACTACACTATCCACTCTCCTGATTCACAGGCCTTCAGACTTGGTCTGGAATTATACCGCCGACTCTCCTGGGACTCTTGGTCTCCAACTTGCTGAATGCAGATGTTTGGACTTATCAGCCTCCCTAATTAAATGAACCAATTCCTTACAATAAAACTCTTTCTTTTCTTTTCTTTTTTTTTAAAGGTTTTTTAAATTTGTCAGAGTGATACTCTGGTTTCTCTTCAGATCGTATAAATCTTTCGCCTTTTAATCTGTCAGAGTGAGAGAGAGAGCATGAGAGCACAAGCTGGGGGAGGGGCAGAGGGAGAGGGAGTAGCAGACTCCCTACTGTCCCACTGAGCAGGGAGCCCAATGATCATGACCTAAGCCAAAGGCAGGCACTTAACCAACTGAGCCACCCAGGCGCCCCAAACCTCCTTCACTTTCTAAATGTATATATATTCTATTGTTGTGGGGTTTTTTCAGAGAACCCTGACTAATACACAGGTTATAAAGCTTAATTGTATTAACACAGTTTCCATAGAACTAAAGTGATAATAGCAAAGGGAATATGTGAACTTTGTGTTCTTTGGTGCTTTAAATTGGAATGGATTTCTAATTCTACACATAGGCAGACAGTTGAGTATTTTGAAGACTTTCTTTAGAGACTTAAGCAAAATGGTAGACTAGACTATTCCAGCAGAAGGTATGCATTTTTTCTGTTAAGAAATGTTGTTTTAGAGGCACCTGGATGGCTGAGTAACTCTTGATCTTAGGGTCATGGGTTTGAGTCCCATGCTGGGTGGAGAGATTACTTAAAATAAAAGAAAAAATTTTTAAATGTTATTTTAAACGTCTGCTTCAGGGATGCCTACATGGCTCAGTCAGTTAAGCGGCTGCCTTCAGCTCAGGTCATGATCCCAGGGTCCTGGGATCAAGTCCCGCATTGGGCTACCTGCTCTGCAGAGAGCCTTGCTTCTCGTTCTGGCTGCTGCTCCCCCTGCTTGTGTGCTCACACACATACTCACTCTCTCTCTCTCTCTGAAAAATAAATAAATAAAATATTTTTTTAAAAATCTGCTTCATCCTTAAGGTTTTCTAATACTTGAAATTAAATATTTTTTAAACACTTTATTCATTTGACAGACAGAACACAATCAGGGGAGCAGCAGGTAGAGGGAGAGGAAAAAGCAGGCTTCCCACTGAGGGGGAAGCCTGACAAAGAGCTCCATCCCAGGACCCTGGGATCGTAACCTGAGCTGAAGGCAGACACCTAACCAACTGAGCCACCCAAGTGCGCCAAGAGAACCTATCTCTAACTTTATACTCAAAATCAGTAAAGATGTGATTTAATGTGCAGAAACTTTACATATAACTTGTCAGTAAAGTGGGGTTCAGTTCAAAAACCTTCTGTAAAGATTTCTCAGCTCAAAAATATCCTATGATTAAAGGAAAGAACTAAAGATATGCAACATGATAGACAACCATACAAATATAAAGTTGCCAAGGTAACTATCTTTTTGCATTATTCATCCTGAACAATTCTATATCCAGAATACTCAATACAATGTGGTGAATCTGACCACTTCAAGGCAGTATGTGTGTTTACTACTATAGAATAATCAAAGAACTTAAACAAAAGCAACAGACTACAAGAGGTATTTCTATGACCTAGAAAGCTCTATGCTTTATGTTTATCTTACAGCTTCAAGTTTTCTTTGTAAAACTTGGATTCATTTGAAAATTCATGAGTGAAAACAAAATTCATAAGTGACAGAATTCTGAAAGGTAAAGAAAACTAACACTAACACTATCGTGCCTACTATGTACTTAGCACATAGCACTTTCTGTACATTATCTTCTCTCACAAAAACCTGGCATAGCTATTGTTATTCATTACAAATGAGGAAACTAAAATAACTTAAAAGGTTAGAAAACTTAAGTGAATGACCAAGCCAGGATCTGAAGCTCAGTGAGGCAAACCACCAGGATGTCACTCTCATTACAACAACCACAATGCTATCAATAAGTGAAGGCTGTAGCCACTTGTCATAGCCAGGCAACCGAAAATCAAAACACGAACCTCTCTCTAGTTTGAAGTACTCAAGCCTCTTGGAGCAACTACCAACCCCTTCTGCTCCTGGATCCCCATCATCCTCAAGCCCAGCCAGAGCCCTGCCCTGAAAGCATGCTAGGCTCAGCCTGCCTCTGCTAAGAAACAGCACTTCCAAAACACACCAGCAGTAGCTTTTTCTATTAAAAGCCCCAAACTGAAGAGCTAAAGGAAAGAATTCCTTTCCCTCTATAAATAAAAAAAAACAAATTTCACATTGTTGGCTTTATGGTTTTGACAAATCAGATCAGATTTATGTATACCTTTTTCAGCTTTGATGACAAAATATTAATATATTTGGCACTAAATAAGACAATGATTTCGCCCTCAAACATGAAGAGGATGCAAAGCTGGGAGACAAATCAATGCTAAGTCACAATCCTGATCCAAGAGGATGTTAATGTGCTACAAATACTGGATGAAATTCCCAACATAAAATTTAACTAAGGTGCATTTCAGTACAAAAATTTAATTAGACTGAAAAGAATCAATTGAGACACCTATTAAATAAAAGAACTGAATTCAGTCAGCAGCTAAACAAATATTTATAAAGCATCTACAGAGTGCAAAGCTCTATGCAAAAAACTTCTAATACAGGGGCACCTGGGTGGCTCAGTAAGCGTCTGCCTTTGGCTCAGGTCATGATTCCAGGGTTCTGGGATCGAGCCCTACATCAGGGTTCCTGCTCGGCAGGAAGCCTGCTTCTCCCTCTCTAGCTGTGTTTCTCTCTGTCGAACAAATAAATAAAATCTTTAAAAAAGGGGGAGGGATCTCTTTTAAAAAAAAATCTTCTAATACAATCAGAGGTGAGCTGGAAAGACACAATAACCGCACTCAAAACACTGACAGTGCAATGAAGAGACACAAACAAGTAGATCAACAACTCTAATGAAGTACAGGAAGTAGTAAAGGAAAGAGGAGAATGCTAGGGGATCAGAGCTGGAGCTAGTAATCTAGCCTAGGGAGTTAAGGAAGAGTACTCAAAGGAAATGATGCTTCAGTTGAGAGCAAAAGGATAAATGGATGTTAGCCACTGAAGGGAAGGAGGGAGGAAGGGAATGAGATGCATTAGACTGAGAGAAGGCTCTGAAACACAAGAGTACGGAATGAAACATTAAAGAAAATGAAACAAGTTCAATATGGCTGAGATATAAAGTGGAAGGGAATGGGGCAAGAGAGGAGCTACTAGAGAATTATAAAGGAACTAGGTGACACAGGGCCTTGCAATGATAAGCAACTTGAATTTAACCTTGAAGACAGTAAGAAGCCACTTAGGAGTTTTAAAGAATGCAGTAGCTTGATTATGTCCCCTCTTAAGCAAAAAGGAAGGTTACTGGAAAAACATCTTAACAGTTTTATCTTTCTAACATGCTAGCAATAACCAGTTGGAAAATACAATAGAAAAAAAAAGGATCCTACTTATAATTAGAATAAGGTCTAGAATAAAGATGAATAATATTATCTTTGTTAGACTTATATAAAAAATTCAAAGGCATAAAAGAAAATTTGGAAAAATAGACATATTATTAGAAACACACACAACTTTACCAATATTGCCAATTCTTCTTCACAATTTACAGATTAAATACAGTTAAATAGAAAATTGTCAAGAAGTAATGTGGGGGATCTTGCCTACCAGATGTGAAAATAAATATAAAACATTATGATCAAAAGATCAATAAATAGGGGCACCTGGATAGCTCAGTTGGTTAAGCATCCACCTCTTGGTTTCAGCTCAAGTCCCATCTAGAAGTCCTGAGATCATGCCCCGCCTCTGGCTCTGTGCTCTGCACTGTCAGCTGGATTCTTTCTCTCCCTCTCCCTCTGCCCTTTCCCCCTCTTGCGTGTGCACATACATGCTCACACGCTCTCTAAAATAAATAAATAAATATTTTAAAAAATGAATACTCAAAAAGTCTTCATGGCATAATATATAATAATAGAGGGAAGCATACTAAATCACTGTTATTTTATCATCTACCTTACATTTTTTTTATTCATCTTGTCTGTCCCTCTCAACTAGAATGCAGGCTACAAGAGGATAGGTTGTTCAATTCACTATATTCCAAGCACTTACAATAAATAGGCACACAATAAATAATTGTTGAATAAATAAATTAAGCAATGAGAGGCAACAGATTATTCAACAAGTGACCTCTACAACACTGGGAGACAACAGAAAAAAATTAAATTATCCCTTCATACTACATACCTAAATAAATTCCAGGTGGTTTTAAAATATAAATATTATATTCAAACAAGAAACTACACATGAATATTTATTTAGTATAGAAGTTGGCAAACTATGGCCTACAGGCCAAATTCAGCCATTCCCATTAGTTTATATACTGTCTATGACAGTTTACACATTACAATTCCAGCACTGAGTAGTTGCAACAAAGACCATATGGCCTGCAAGGTCAAAAATATTTGTTATTTGCTCCTTTACAAAAAAATCTTTGCCAATCTCTGATCTAGTCTCCTAATAGGTGTGGACTTTCTAAACCCAATCCTGTCTGGACATGACAGTCACCTGCAGAACTCCAACTTAATGAATCCCAATTAAAGGTCAGTGAGGGAATGCCTGGGTGGCTCAGTCATTAAGTGTCTGCCTTCAGCTCAGGTCCTGATCCCTGGGTGGGATCGAAGCCTGCTTCTCCCTCTCTAACTCCTCCTGCTTGTGTTCCCTCCCTCTCATTGTGTCTCTCACTGTCAAATAAATAAAATCTTTTTTAAAAAAATTTAAATACCAATATAAATGGATCAAAAACCTAGATGTAAAGAACCATAAGATACTTAATAGAAAACATAATTGTAAATCTTTATGATTTTATATTAGGCAATGATTCCTAGAAATGACATCAAAAAGCAACCAAAGAAAAAATAAATTGAACTTCAACAAAATTAAAACTTTTATACAAAGAATATTATCCAGAAAGTGAAAAACACCACCCACAGAAAGAGGAAAATATTTGCTAATCACATATCTGCTATGGAACTTGGCTCCAGAATATACAAAATTCTTACAACTCAATTTTATAACCCAATATTTTAAATAGGTAAAGGATCTGAATAGACGTAGATATATGAATGTTCAATAAATACATAAAAAGACTTCAGTATGAGTAGTTGATAGGGAAATGCAAATCAAAACCACAATACGGTACCACTTCACACCCACTAGGAGAGTGAAGATCAAAAGAACAATAGTAAGTGTTGCCGAGGATATGGAGAAATTACAACCTATTACTGGTGGGAATGTAAAATAGTGCCGATACTTCAGAAAACAGTACAGTTCCTCAAAAAGTTAGAGTTATGACATGACCCAGCAATTTACTCCTAAGTATACACCAAGGAGAAATAAAAACACATGTCCATACAAAAATGTATACACAAATGTTTATGGCAGCATTATTCATATTAACCAAAATGTGGAAACCAGTCAAAAGTCCATCAACTGATGAAAAATACAACATGGTATATCCATCCATACAATAAAATAAATTAAAAAATTCAGCCATAATAAGAAATGAAATACTGATACATACCACAACTTGGATAAACCTCAAAAACATTATGCTAAGTGAAAGAAGCCAGGAGAAGACCACGTGTTTTATAATTCCATTTATATGAAATGTCAGTAGGCAAATCCATACAGACATAAAGTAAATTAGTGGTTACCAAGGGCTGGGGGCAGTGGAAGTAGGGGTTGAAGGAGGGGAACAGATAGTCACTCCTAATGCGTATTAGTGGCAATATTGCCACAATTTTGTGAATATGCTAAATATATTGGATTATACACTTTTTAACAGGGTCAATTTTAGGGAATATATATTGTATATTTTTTTAATTAATGATTTCTAAGAAAAATTCCAACAGGAATATTCCCAATTCAAACACATTAAAACAAACAAAAACAAAAAACAAACAAACAAAAAAAACCTTGTATCCAGTATAATATAAAGAACATTTCCGGGGCACCTGGGTGGCTCAGTTGGTTAAGCGACTGCCTTCGGCACAGGTCATGGTCCCGGAGACCCGGGATCGAGTCCCACATCGGGCTCCCTGCTCAGCATGAAGCCTGCTTCTCCCTCTCTCACTCCCCCTGCTTGTGTTCCCTCTCTGGCTGTGTTTCTCTCTGTCAAATAAATAAAATCTTTAAAAAAAAAAAAAAAAAAAAAAAAGAACATTTCCCAATAAGCCCAACAACCCAATTTTAAAACGGACAAAAGTGGGGCACCTGGTGGCTCAGCCAGTTAAGTGGCCCACTCTTCATTTCAGCACAGGCCATCATCTCCAGGTCATGAGATCAAGCCCCACATCAGGCTCCATACTCACTGCAGAATCTGCTTGAGATTCTCTCTCTTCCTCTGCCCCTCCCCTCACTCATGCTCTCACTCTTTCAATAAATAAAATCTTTAAAATAAGTAAATAATAAAAGGAACAGAAGAGTACCAACAGGTACTTGACAAAAGAAGATACACGAACGGTAATAAACATGAAAAATCTTTAGTTATTACGTAGATGAAATTTTTTTTTAAGTTTTTAATTTTTTTTTCTTTTTTTAGTTATCTCTACATCCAATGTGGGGCTCAAACTCACAACCTTAAGCTCAAGAGTCATGTGCTTTCCCAACTGAGCCAGCAAAGTGCCCCAATATATACAACTTTAAGCCACAATAAGATGCCATTTCCATTCACTAAACTGGTAAAAATTAGAACTTTGACAACCCCAATTGTTGGTAAAGATACATAATAGCAACCATGAGTTTTAGTAAATGTATTCCCTATTACTTGCATTCAGTGAAGATATAGAATAGGGTTGACATACTTTTCCTGAAAATGACCAGATAGTAAATATTTTATGCTTTGTGGCTGTATTCTTTACCACAATAATTTATACATTATTGAGAGTATAGAGACAGTTTGGCAGTTTCTTATAAAGTTAAACTACACTCCCCAAATGAATTAAAAATGCCATTCCTAGGTATATACCCAAGAGAAATGAAAACATACCCAAAAATAACTAATATAAGATTGTAGCAGCTGGAAACAACTCAAACGTCCATTGAAAGGAGAATGGACAAATAAACTGTAGTATATTCATATAAAGGAATACTGCTCAGCAATAAAAAGAAACACATGTGATTTCATGTTTTAGCAATTTACCTGAAAAACGTAAAATGAAAGAAACCAGACTCAAACAAATATATACCATATAATTCCATTTATCAATTCTAAGAACAGATAAAATCATTGTGCTAAAAAATTAATCTATGGAATAATACAACTTTCCGGTACAAATCAGAAAGAACTAATAAAAGGGTAAAATAATTTTCTAGGATAATGGAAATGTTCTTTATCGAAAGTCATCAAGCTATTGGAACACCTGGGTTGGCTCAGTCGGTCAAGCGTCTGCCTTCAGCTCAGGTCACCATCTCAGGATCCTAGGATCAAGTCCCACAACCAGCTCCTTCCTTGCTCAGCAAGGAGCCTGCCTCTCCCTCTGCCTGCTGCTCCCCTGCTTGGGGTCACATTTGCTCTCTCTCCTTTCTCTCTCTCTGACAAATAAGTAAAATCTTTAAAAAAGGGGGGTGGGGAGAAGTCAGCAAGGTATAGACCATGGACCAAATTAGCTGTCTATTTTTATAAATAGTTTTAATGGAACACAGCCATGTTCATATATATATTACCTATGGTTGCTTTTGCACAAGGGCAAGAAAAAATGTGATAGAGACCCTACAGCCCACAAAGCATAAAATATTTACTATCTGGCCCTTTACAGGAAAAGTATGTCAACCCCTATTCTATATCTTCACTGAGTGTAAGTAACAGTGAATGCATTTACTAAATGCATTAAATAATACATTTAAGATCTGTGCATTTCACTCTAGGTCAATTTTATTACACTCTTTCAAAAAATTGCAAAATATTTTCTGAGGAAATTCCTAAATTGATTCTGAAATTTATATAGCAATGCACAAGGACCTAGAATAGCCTAAATGAATACTGTACAAAAGAAATATAATGTGAACATATGTAATTTAAATTTTTTAAGAGCTTCATTTCTTAAAAGTTTTTTAAGGGCACCTGGGTTACTCTGTCAGTTAAATATCTGCCTTCAGCTTAGCTCATGAACCTGGGGTCCTGGGAGAGAGTCCCACATCGGGTTCCTGCTCAGCTTCTCCCTCTGTCTCTCACCCCCACTGGTGCGCTCATGAGTTCTTAAAAAAAAAATAAATTTTTAAAATCTTTAAAATGATAAAAAGTTTTTTAAAAGAGGTGAAACTAACTTTAATCATATATTTTATTTAATCCAATATATCTAAAATATTATTTCAACTGTTAAAACATTTTTCATAGATCTTTTCTCTTTCTGCACACTGTGAGCAGAGGCACAGACAGCTTTTGTTCTAGATAGTCTTTCAACAACAGTTGTTGCTGTTTAGTATAATAATGTCTCCCTACAGGTCAAAAGCTAAGATTTGCTTGTAACGCCCTTATAAAAGATAGGGTTTCCTAAGCTCAGGGTTCCTCAGTTGTAAAACAAAACCACTGAGTATGCCAGCATTTACCTGGGCCAACCTCTGCATCACCCCCATGGGGCTTGAGGGTCAAAGGGAATGGAAGCAAACATGACACTCGCATTGCCTGCTGGGTAATGAGTAATCAAATTCTTTGTCTATGACCCAGGATTTCACTTCTTCTGCCAACATTCATGAAATCCTGACAAGCTAACATGTTTTTGGAAATAGGATAAAATCTCAGAACCTTCCCAGTTCTTGACATCAGGAAATGTAATCAACATGTACTCAGAATTTTACTTTTAAATATCTTATTTTTTTTCATATTTTTCAGTACATATTTTGCATTTAGACTATATCTCAATTTGGATGCTAAATTTTCACTGGTAATATTTAATCTGTACTTAGGCTTCACAAAATCTACAATTGAGAAATTAGATTAATATTCCTGAGTTCTTCCAAGAATACTTAGTTAATAACAAGGAAAGCTATGTAAATTTGAGGGCAGAAGGTATCTGAGAAATCTCTGTACCTTCTGCTCAATTTTGCTGTGAACCTAAAACTGCTCTAAGAAGTCTTTTTCTAAAATATTTTCCAATATTTGAATCAGGTATCCTTTTTAATATTTGTATTTAAGTTAACTAAAATTAAATAAAATTTAAGATTTACTTCTCCAGTCACAGCCACTGGCCTCCACATGTGGCCAGTGGCTGTGGTACCAGACAGCTCACTTAGGTCTAGTCAATCCTGAAAAAGAGTGAAGTTGGAGGACTCATACAGATAGATATCAAAATTGTAAAGCTGAAGAATTAGGGCACTGTGGTATCAGCACAAAAATAGACCAAAGGAAAAAAACAGAAACCCACATATACATATGGTCACGGATTTATGTCAAAGGTAGTGCCACAGTGGCCTGGTAAGAAGATATTCTATTCTGGGGTGCCTGGGTGGCTCAGTTGGTTAAGCGACTGCCTTTGGCTCAGGTCATGATCCCGGAGACCCGGGTTCGAGCCCCACATCAGGCTGCCTGCTCAGCGGGAAACCTGCTTCTCTCACTCCTTCTCTCACTCCCCTTGCTTGTGTTCCCTCTCTGGCTCTGGCTCTGTTTCTCTCTGTCAAATAAATAAAATAAAATCTTAAAAAAAAAACAAAAAGATATTCTATTCAAAAAATGTTCCAGGTCAATGAATATCCACATGGGAAAAAAAAAAAAATGAATCTTGGCCGCAGTTTAACATAACATACAAATATTCCAGATTGACCATGGATCTAAGTAGGAAAAGTAAAACAATAAAACTTCTAAACAATACTAGAACCTTCATGACAGTAAAGCAAAGACTTCTTAAATAGTATACAAAAAAAGGTTAATAAATGGGCATTACAATTAAGTACTTCTGTTCATGAAAAAATTCCATCAAAAAAACTAATTTAAAAAAAAACCTAAAATGCAAACCACAGACCAGGAGAAAATATTTGCAATTTATACATGTGACAAAGGACTAATATTCCAGAATATATAAAGAACTACAACTACTAACAGACAAAAAAAAGTGCATTAGGGGGGCACCTGGGTGGCTCAGTTGGTTAAGCAACTGCCTTCGGCTCAGGTCATGATCCCGGAGACCCGGGATCGAGTCCCACATCGGGCTCCCTGCTTGGCGGGAAGCCTGCTTCTCCCTCTCTCACTCCCTCTGCTTGTGTTCCCTCTCTGGCTGTGTTTTCTCTGTCAAATAAATAAAATATTTTTTTAAAAAAGTGCATTAGGAAAATGTGGCAAAACACTTGAAAAGATACGTCACAAAAGATTCTATCCAAGTGTCTTATAAATACGTAAAAAAAGGTAGTCAACCTGAAAAGTCATCTGGGAAAAGCAATAAAAAAGCAATAAATGAGATATCACTACACATTTAGTCGAGTGACTACAATTAAAAAGAATACAAGTATCAATGAGGACACATGGCAGCATCTCATACACTGCTAGTAGAAACATATTTTGATATAATCATTTTGGAAAACTGGCCTTGTCTACTAAAAATGAACATATATTGTATGATCCAGCAATTCTCAGGTATCTGCCCACCAGAGAGCATACATATGCACACCAAAATTTATGTATAAACTTTCATAGCAGTATTATAAATATCAGTAGCCAAAAATTGGAAACAACTCCAATATCTGAAACTGTAGAATGAATTCAAAAACTGTACACCAGTCAGAATGGCTAGTATCAAAATGATAGGAAATAAGTGTTAATGAGAATGTGGAGAAAAGGCACCCTCATGCACTGTTGGAGGAATATAAATTAGTGCCCCACTGTCAGGAATGTGGAGAAAACGCAAAAGATTAAAAAGAGAAGTGCATGAAATCCAGTAATTCCACTAGGGGGTTTAAAGAAAACAAAAACTAATTTGAAAAAACATATGCATCCCTAGTTTACTGCAGCATTATTTGCAATAGTCAAGATATGGAGCAACCTGGGGCCCCCTGCTTGTGTTCCCTCTCTAGCTGTGTTTCCCTCTGTCAAATAAATAAATAAAATCTTAAAAAAAAAAAAAAAAAAGATATGGAGCAACCTAAGTGTCCATCAACAGATAAACAGATAAAAAAGATATGGTGTATATATATACAACAGAATATTACTCAGCTATAAAAAAAAGAACGAGCTCTTGCCATTTGCAACAACATAGATGGACCTCAAGAGTATTATGCTAAGTGAAATTAGTCAGACAGAAAGAGGAATACCATAGGATTTTTCTTATGTGGAATCTAAACAAATGAGCAACAAAAAATGCAGAAATAGATCCACAAACTCAGAACTGGTGGTTTCCAAAGGAGAGGAAGGTGGTAGATGGGCAAAATGGGTGAAGGGGATTGGGAGGTACAAACTTCCAGGTTCAGAACATATAAGTTATAGAAATGAAAGAAAGAGCATAGGGAATATAATCAATGGTACTGTAATAGCACTGTTCGCTGACCAATAGTAGCTACACTTTTGGTGAGCACAGCATACACATGGAGTTTTCCAATCACCACGGTGTACACCTGGAACGACTGCAATGTTGTGTGCCAACTATACTGCAATTAAAAAAATAAAAGACCTTTAAGAAAACTGTGGTATAATTACACAATGTCATATTACATTCAGCAAATGAATTAACTGTTAGTATATGTAAAAGATTGATGAACCTTACAAACATAATGTTAAGTGAAATAAGCCAGAACCATGATTCTATTTATATAAAATTTAAAAACAGGCAAAATTAATTAATAATAATATATATCAGGATGTTGATTACCATTGCAAGTAAAGAGCTAGCGACTCAGAGGGTACACAACAGTTGCCCCGGGCATTCTAAAATGTCCTATTTTTTTTTTTTAAGATCTTATTTATCTATTTGACAGAGAGAAGCACAACTAGAGAGGGAGCATAAGCAGAGGGACTGAGAGAGGGAGAAGCAGGCTTCCCGCCAAGCAGGAAGCCTGATGTGAGGCTCGATCCCAGGACTCCAGGATCATGACCCGAGCCAAAGGCAGGTGCTTAACCAACTGAGCCGCCCAGGCGCCCCCCTATTTCTTGATTTAGGTTGTATTTACATAGATCTATCCTCTTTATGAAAATTCAGTGGGCATTACAATTACCATGTATACTTTTGTAGATGATTATCATACCTCAATAACTTTTTAATTTTTTAAGTAAAGATTTATTTCTTTGGGAGAGAGACAGACAGACAGAGAGCATGAGTGGGGAGAGGGGCAGAGGAAAAGAGAGGAGACTCCCCACTGGGCAAGGAGCTGAGGCAGGGCTCAATCCCATGACCCCAGGATCATGACCTGAGCCAAAGGCAGGCACTGCACAACTTATTAATTTTTTTAAGTATACTTAATAGTTGTCTCCTCTGTATTTTCTACTATGTACATGTACTATTTTTATAATATTTCTTTTTAAAAATTAATCAAATACAAATTGGGAAGATCTTAACAGCCCTAGGAGTCTTAGGGTGAGACATGAATGTAACAGGACACAGGAAAGGTAACTATAACACTCCTCTAGCCAGACATAGCTGGAGAAATATATTGAGATATGGGGGCCATATTTTCAGAGCTACATTCAAAAAGTAGATTGTAATCTCAAGAATGGAAGTAAGTAGTTCTACGGATCTAGAAACGATATCATGAGATTTGACTACCAGGACAAGGGACCGCTGACATTGAGAACAGACAAAGCAATATCCCAGAGCCCTATGTCTAGTATATAGATGGCACCAAGAAACATTTGAGGAAGGAAGGAAGGAAGGAAGGAAGGAAGGAAGGAAGGAAGGAAGGAAGGAAGGAAGGAAATCTAAGTCTTTAATGTTTGAAAGGTTGTCAAATGGAATTAGGACAAGGATGATGAATGAATGAATAAATGAGTAAGTAAATAAATGATATTATTAGTCTTGATATGTTTAAAGAACTATCATGTATGCAATCAGGACTAGAGTTACATATGCTGTGCCTGAGGAAAGTTTCAAGATGAATGTAAAGAAGGTAAAAAAAAAAAAAAAAAGCTTGAATTTCATTCTACTCAAAGAATTTTCTAGGGGCACCTGGCTGCTCAGTCTGAAGAGCATGAGACTCTTAATCTCAAGGTCATGAGTTCAAGCTCCATGCTGGGTTTAGAGATTACTTAAAATAAGTAAATAAAAATTTTTTAAAACGACTTTTCTAACTATAGGGCATCCAAAAATGAAAGAAACAGTTAAGGGAGAAACTACACACCCACCTAACATCTTTTGACTACATGACCCAGAGGCCCTCTTCAGTTCTAATATTCTTTGATTCTATAAAATATTACCTTTATATCTTCAGTACAGCAAATAATTCACAAATACTTGAGTGACTTTTGAAAACAATATCTATTTCTTACTAAATGAAGATATTTTACTTGCATACTATAAATCAAACTTTAACAGCTTTCACTGAAACATCATGACGAAGAACCTCTAGGTATTCAGAGTATCCAGAGAAAAGGTAGTTAAATCCAGGAGAACAAAAACCATCACTGGTTACCTACAGAGGCCCTTTGTACAGTCTTAAAGGAAAAAAAAATCAAAACATTTTCTAGAATTCAAAGCACTGAAATCAGACTGGGTCCTTTGCCATTAATTTAATGAACTCTCCCCAAAGTTAAAATTACTTCAGTAATTCTGTATGGGGTTGAATTCATTCCATTTCTACTCACTGACTGGAATCTACCAACTCTGGCATTTTAATAATATTTCAATTTCTCTTAGCATAGCTCCACATTTATATAAGAATTCTTATAGTTTTAAAGTACTTTCTCACATAATAACTTATTTGAGCTTCACAAATAACCTGCAGGGAAGGGAGAGTTAAGATAATTAATCCCATTTCTACAGATGAGAAAATGGAAATGCCAAATTAAATAACTGTCCCAATACGATCAATGAAACCAAAATCACAGTCTAGTCTTTGCAGGTCACATTTTATTATTCATCTGGTATCCCATATGTTCATCAGTCCTAAGATAGAACTGATCAAAATTCTTCAAAGTAACAGTTATGGAATAAAAAGAGGTTCACTTCTTCACAAAGAGGAAGAAGATTGTTGCCAAAAAGAACACATGCTTAGTTAAATGAAATCAAAATTATATAAGGAATTTAGATTTCCAGTTTAAAATGTTTACCCAACTGCTGTGAGAAAAATGCACAATCAGGAAAAGCACATTTAATATTTCTAAAGGGCTGGATTAAAATTTCAGCTGTAAACTTCATTACTGTAATTAGATTTTTAATGCATATTTATTAAACATCCATTCAAATACTGTGTTCACAATTATTCATGAGTTATTTGTACATTTGTGTTGATTTTAACAAACTGTAAACAGTGGCCACTGACCAGAAATGTTCTCCTACAATGAGAGAAGTCCATACTAAGGTCATAGGTGGCCCATTTATGCTCTATTATGTTCTAATCATACCCCAAATATAAATATTCAGCTGTTTTTTTGAAAATTGCAATGGTCATCAATGACCCAAAAAGTCAGACTTACCAGTGACATTAAAGACCTATGTTTGATTCGGTGATGAATAAACAAAGTGCAGAAAAGAAGAAAATCAAATCTTAATTAAACTCTTTCTTTAGAAAAACAACATAAGCCATCATCAAGGAATGCATCACAAGATGATTTACTTTATTTATAAAAGGCTGATTTAGGGGCTTTAAAAGGGTGCTTTTGATTTAAATAGAAAAATTATGAAAATTAAAACTAAATGCTTGCTGGTTATCATTCTTTTCCTTTAGAAGCTGGTTAATCTTAATGTGCCAGTGTATAACTTTACAAAAGGAAAAAATAGTACTTTAAATTTCATGATAACAAATCAGTAAAATACCGCCTAAAATCTGAATAAAGCTATTCTGAAGTAATTATAGGCATGGCCTAGCATACTGAGTAACTCCTTAATATTCACCCTGTTCATACACTATTTAATAATGAGATCTAAGGGATCTATTTTCTTTCAAGTGCTAAAGGAAGATAACATTTTTAGGTTCACTTACTTAAATTTTATATACTCATACACATAAGAATTTTTTAATGGAATCTACATGGTTTACCTTTAAGATAGAGTTGCATTATAAGGCTATGAAGGAAATAGTCCAAGAATTACATATTCAGGCTTTAAAAGTTGTTGAAAACTGCTACCCAGGCAAGAATATGGATAGATGATGCATTGAAAAGTAACTCCCAGAATGGGCTGAAGGAAGAGAAGAAATAAGGGAGCATGAGCAGGACAGTGAACAAAAGCTATGAAAAAGATTCTGGACATTAAAGTATCAGGAACCTCCAAGAGAGTAGATGCAGAAATGGGACCTCAATCGAGGACCTTAGGTAAGTAAGACGTAACACAGCAGGAAGAACAGACATATCGAAAAGGTTTTTTTAAGAAAGAAATTAGAACAAATCGTGGGGCGCCAGGGTGCCTCAGTCTTTAAGCGCCAGCCTGGAGTCTCTGGATCAAGTCCCGCAGGAAGCCTGCTTCTCCCTCTCTCACTCCCCTTCCTTGTGTTCCTTCTCTAACTATGTTTCTCGCTGTCAAATAAATAAAATATTTAAAAAAACAATCTTAGTTACAGGTGAGTAAAACATGAGTGACCTAGGAAAACAGGTGTTAGATATATTCAAGCAGAGGCTAAATCACTTGTCAGAGAATTTATTGATGGACTGGGCCCAAGGCTGAACTTTCAGTTTCTAGAATCTTAACACCTACTATTAATGTGGTTCTTTCAGTAAAAAGGCAAATTAAAATAGTTATACCCCCATTTAAATACTATTTCATTAAACAAAGAAAATGAAGCTCTTGAGGTGTAAAGCAGTGCTATCTACAGTATATCAGTCACCCATTTCTGGACCTCTTACATACCTTCCTATCAGTTCTATTCTTAGACCTACCCTTTGTTATCTCCCCTCCATCCCCCAGAACTATATCTAGGGCACCAGCTTTGCCTATGTAATAAGCTGTGCTATGCTTTTCAAACACTAATTGGAAAAAAAATTATCATAAAGTTATCAGTATCAGGAGTAGACAGGAACATTCTTTTCTAATATAATACATGTTAAATGAAAATACAAGAAACATGAACTTCACATGGGTATAACTGGGTAGTAAAGTCCAAAGCCCATTTTCTTAATCACTAGTATATACTATCAATAAATTACACCAATTCATGTGGCTGAAGAACATTGCTTCTCATATTAATGCCTAATCGAAATCTCCCACATATATATAATAAAGAGGTTGTGGAACAAGGGTAAAACATCAGTCATCATTTAATAAAGACATCTAAAAATACAACATTGAGGGGGAACCTGGGTGGCTCAGTTGTTAAGTGTCTGCCTTCGGCTCAGGTCATGATCCCAGAGTCCTGAGATTGAGCCCCGCATTGGGCTCCCTGCTCAGCAAGAAGCCTGCTTCTCCCTCTCTCACGCCTCCTGCTTGTGTTCCCTCTCTAGCTGTTTTTTTCTCTGTCAAATAAATACATAAAATCTTAAAAAAAAAAAAAAATACAACATTGAGATACAAAAAGACACTATGGGAAAAAAAATCACAAGATGTGCCTCTCACAGTACCTTGTCTCTATGAAACAATTCATTGAAGGCTAGCTTAAATAAAATAGAATTTTCAGATACACTAATGTTCAATTTTAGAAAACCTTAGAAACAGTCTCCTCTTTGGTTTCTCTTTGAGTTTTCCTATGGCCTCTCTTCATGCTCTCCGACAAGGTCATTTTCTTCTCATAAAACATCAATTTTCACCATTAGTGTTTTCACCAATCACCAAGCATTCACCATTAGTGTTTTCTCTTTTTCTCTCTACAAATATTCCCAGGCTAGTTCTTCCATTCTCATGGCTCTTGACACCTCATGTTTCCTTTCTTAGTCTCAGACCCCCATTTTTCCTAAACTAGTTAAACTTATTTATCTAGAACTGTCATAACCACCTCAAATTTAACAAGTCCAAAAAGGATTCTCTCCCTAAAATGCTTCTGGCCCTACTTTTCATGTGTTTGATTTGTTTACCTTGACAGATGGATGGTGATGCCATCAAATTACCCAAACTAGGAAACTTAAGTAGATCCTAACTCTTCTATTTCCTTGTCTCACCCAAAGCTTGGCAATTCTTCCAAAGAACTGTCTCTGAATCCCCTCCCTTGCTGCCCTGGTTCCCACCTCATCACAGCAGTAATTTCAGGCCATGAACTGCTCTCTCCAGAACTACAATTCCCCCTAAATCACCACCGAGCTTCCAGTATTCCCTACCCAGGCATTTCCAATCTGCTTTTCAGACAGCAGTAAGAACAATCATGCTAAAACTTAGACAACAACTTCTGTTCTTATAAAACCTTCACCAGCATCCTGCTGAGCCTAGACATCTTTGCACACTGTACAGGACTTTTAGCCAGATCTAGGCCACCTTCCCAGCTTCATCTCTAGCTGCTCTCCCTGAAGGCCCACAATCCAGTAAGGACATCTACAGCCCACTTCCACACTTGTGCTGCAACACCCTCCCCTCTCCAAGCACAGCTGCTTTTACCTCCATAGTCCTGCAACACTTTAGATGAGCCTCCATGATGGGTTACTGATGTCCACTGTTATACTAAGGAGCTAGAAGACAAGGATGAAGCTTGCGGTTCTGGAGCAAAAACTGCCTGGGTTCACATCCCAGTTGGGTGGCCATGCCTGTTTAGCCATCTATGAGATAGAGTTATTAACAGGTATTCCACAGGGCTTTTACGAAGATTAAATTATAAGAGAAAGAAACTGATAGTGGATGGCCTGGAACATAGAAAGGGCTTGATAAATATTAGCTATTATAAATTTCATTGCTCTTCCAAGACTGTGAGCTATTCAAGGGCTGGGACTCAATTTCACTCACTTCCCCTACCACTACCATCACCACCACCACACACACACTAATACAATGCTTTAACTGAATTAGCAAATTTGAGGTATTTTCCACCCACATCGTGGTCATTCTTTAACTATTTGGAGGTTGAACAACCATTATATTAAATGAAGATACACTTAGACCTAAAAGAAAACAGTCAATAAAATAAAATTTGAGCATATATACTTAAATTACAACATGATATCAAATTTCAATTCAAAAATTTTAAAGTTTTTGTTAAAAATTTTATTTATCGGGGCACCTGGGTGGCTCAGTTGGTTGGGCAACTGCCTTCGGCTCAGGTCATGATCCTGGAGACCCAGGATCAAGTCCCACATCAGGCTCCCTGCTCTGCGGGAAGCCTGCTTCTCCCTCTCTCACTCCCCCTGCTTGTGTTCCCTCTCTGGCTGTGTTTCTCTCTGTCAAATAAATAAAATCTTTAAAAAAAAATAAAAATAAAAATAAAAATAAAAATAAATAAAATAAAATGCAAAAAAAAAATTTTATTTATCTGTTTGACAGAAAGAGAGTGAGTGCTTCATGCACAAGCAGGCAGAGTGGCAGGCAGAGAGGGAGAAGCAAGCTCTCCCCTAAACAAGAAGCCCAACTGAGGCTCCACCCCAGGACCCTGGGATCATTACCTGAGTCCAAGAGAGATGCTCAACCATTCATGTGCCCCTCAATTTAAATTTTTAATAAACTAGTAGAAATATATCCAAAAATGGGATTCATAATGTTCTATTTCCTAAGGAATTTAAAGTTAGGCAATCAGGTAGGTTGATTTGCATGAAGAGCAATTTTAGGACCCCGAAATTCTTCATAGTTTGGCTGCCCAAATATCTTGGAGCCAGAGCTGATACTAAAGCTTACATGAGACATAAAAACAAAGAACATGCTCTTCCTTTCCCTTCATTCCTTTCCTTGGTCTATTTCCTTCTTCTGTTTAACATTAAGTCAATGCTTCCCTCACATTACATGGTAGTAAAGAGTGGACTTGAAAACGTGAAAAAAATGCAAATATAAATGTAAACAGTAAATACCCTCCCCAAAAGGTGAGGGATACAAGACCCATCTTAAAATCAGACTCTAGGGACGCCTGGGTGGCTCAGTTGGTTAAGCGACTGCCTTCGGCTCAGGTCATGATCCTGGAGACCCAGGATCGAGTCCCACATCGAGTCCCACATCGGGCTTCCTGCTCAGCGAGAAGCCTGCTTCTCCCTCTCTCACTCCCCCTGCTTGTGTTCCCTCTCTGGCTGTGTTTCTCTCTGTCAAATAAATAAAATCTTTAAAAAAAAAAAAATCAGACTCTAAATACCAAAAAGCATTTCAACTTAAACTTCCTTTTTTTTAAAGAGAGAAAGGGAGAACTTTTAGCTACAATTAAATCGACCTCTACCATAACTATATTTTCATTAACTCTACCCCCAAAACTGGCTAGATTTTGAGTATAGGAAGCAGTATTATAACAACCCAAGTTCGCCATCTAATGCCCAGCAAAGACCACCACTGAGATACCAAGTATGTAGCAAGGAAAGGGTTTATTAGAGATGGAGCCAAACAAGGAGACAGGACAGCAAGCCTCAAATCCATCTCTCTGGAGGAGGAGAGATAGAGAAATTTGAAGGCAAAGAAGAAAAAGGTCGGGGTAAAAAGTTACAGCTGCACTTTTTAGTTTTCAACAGCAATGGGTCCCATTAACCCTTTGCTTACTGGTTTCAATCCCCACTGTCCTTTGATAATTCCTCATTCTTGAGAGAACTGGGACTATGACCACTCTTTGTTACTTCATGTTGACATGGAAGTAAAAATCAGGGTTAAAGGAATGGAACCTTTCTGCAATAATCTAGAAATATTCTTTAGCTCCAGCTCGAACCCCGATATTCTGTATTACCAAGATTTGTGTACTTTGGTTACTAGTTCTTGTATTATATTTTATCAAGGCCTTAGAGAGATTTGTGGTAATCAACTAGCTTGCTGTAGTTATAAATTTCTTCAGACCAGCTCCCCTAAAAAGTATTTTCAGGTCCATCAAAGGCCTGCCAGTCCAAGCAGGGCTCTTTTCAATGTTCTCCTTGTGACAGGGTATAGGGAACCTATGGACTCTTATAATTCGAGTGTAATGAATTCACGGTTTAATTCTCTTTAGTTTCACTGAAGAATGGGTGGTCAACAGTACCTCATAAGGTCCTGTCTAATGAGGATGGAGTTTGCCCTCCATGTGCTTGTTCTTCCAGATCCGTAATAACATCAAGTCTCCAGGATTCAGGCAGTGTAAGGGCAAAACAACCCGATGGAAGCAAACTTACACAGCAAACATAGCCGATAGTATTCAATTCCCTAACATGAGCCCCATCAGGAACTCCTAAGTCATGGAAAGAGTGTAGGGAGAGTCTTCCATATAACATCTCATAGGAGCTTAAAGCAAGCCACTTGGGCGCCTGGGTGGCTCAGTGGGTTAAAGCCTCTGCCTTCAGCTCAGGTCATGATCTCAGGGTCCTGGGATGGAGGCCCGCATCTGGCTCTCTGCTCAGCAGGGAGCGTGCTTCCTCCTCTCTCTCTGCCTGCCTCTCTGCCTACTTGTGATCTCTATCTCTGTCAAATAAATAAATAAAAATCTTAAAAAAAAAAAAAAAGCCTACTTCTAGGGGCCACTCTTACCCAAAGCAGAGAAGCTAACAAGGCCTCTTCTTAAGTTAAGTTGGTTTCTTCTCATATTTTGCCAGAGTTCATTTGTTCTGTTTTTCCAATTGGTTGGCTTCTCCAGAAAGCATGTAATTTCCACTGAATGGCTAAGGCACTGAACACTGCTTGTGTGATTTTCGCTACAAATGCCACTTCACTGTTGCTCTGAATTGTTAAGTGACCATCATAACCTAGCAATAATCTTACTTAAAAGTGTTTTTGACAAGGCAGCTGGGTGTCTCAGTCCGTTAAGCATCTGCCTTTATTCAGCTCATGGTCATGATTCCAGGGTCCTGGGATGGAGTCCTGCATCATCATGCTCCCCACTCCACAGGAAATCTGCTTCTCCTCTGCCATTCCTCCTACTTGTTCTCTCAATTCCTCAACCTCTCAATTTCTCTCTCTCAAATACACAAATCTTGTGTGTGTGTGTGTGACAACTTCTGAGGTCTCCTCTGAACAGCATGGAAAAGCTTCAACACAATTTGTAAAGGTGTCTACGAAGACTAAGAAATACTGAAAGTTACCTGTTGTTTTTGGCATAAGAGAAAAGTCCACCTGCCGGTTTTCTCCAGGTTTGGTACCTCTAAGTTGTCTACCTTTTAGAACTGGTGGGCGCCAGTCTTAGAATGGTTTTTGACACAAAAATCACATTTTTGAACAGTACTCTGACAATTGGGACCCACAATATACTTTTGGATCCACTTAAGAGTAGTATCTTTTTTTTTTTAAGATTTTATTTATTTATTTGACAGAGAGAAACAGTGAGAGAGGGAACACAAGCGAGAGAGAGAGAGAGAGAGAGAGAGAGAGAGAGAGAGGAGTGAGAAAGGGAGAAGCAGGCCTCCCGCCGAGCAGGGAGCCTGATGCAGGGCTCGATCCCGGGTCTCCGGGATCATGACCTGAGCCGAAGGCAGTCGCCTAACCAACTGAGCCACCCAGGCGCCCCAAGAGTAGTATCTTAACCATAAGGGTGCTTTGGCAAATATGGTTAATCATTTCTTCTGTAACGTGTTCTGGTAGAAGGATTTATTTTCATTCCAACTGGCTTTAGTGCCAAAATGGTGTCCAAATTCCATTCCTTAAAAAAATTTTTAAAAATTCTCATTTCTTAGTTCTTTTGAGCTCCTCCCAGGAATACTGGGTTGATATTTAGTTAAGCCCATGTATGGCACTAAAGCCATTATAGAAGGGTTTTGAAATCTTTGCCAAATTGGCAGCTTAATCTGCCCATTGTTCCCTTGGGCAATCAGTCCAATTTCTGGTGTCCTCAACAATGGGCAATAGCTGATGGGCACCATTGCATCCAGCTCTTCTTTGTCTTTCGATCCATTAAACTGTTCCCATCCATAAACATCTCCATCAGGAATGAAGAACTCTCAGCTGTAGGAATGTTCTCAACAGTCCTCAACTCTCAGACACCATCAGGATTGTCTTGACTGAAGCTGCCTTGCCAAGGGTATATCCTCTTCCCAAGTGGTCATGTCCAATCTCTATTATAAAAGTCCAGCCCTTTTGTCTCAATTTAGGATGGTTCTGAAGGATAATCCAACTTGTGGAACTCCTCAAGAGAATCAGTTAAGGCTTCTGTTAATATTACATCACTGCTCAACTTCTGCCTACTCTTACTCTTTTTATGCTCCCTTCTCTTCTTCCGGTGTTGATCACCAAATCTTAATCTCCATAATTTTAGTTCCCACAAAATTCCTTTCCAAAAATTCCCTTCTTACAAACCTTCTAAAACTTTACTTCTCGTAACATCTCACAATTTCACTTTTCACATTCAGATTTTGTCCTAAGTTTTCCCTCATGGTAACCAGGCCCACTTTCCTTGCATATAGAGTTGTGTTACCCTTATTATTTCCAGTAGTCTTAATTACACTTGTTAAAATTATTTACATCTGTTTATTTGTTCTTAGATCGCCCATAAAACTTAATAAGACAAAGTTCTAAGGTTTTGTTTTCTTTTTTAACACATTTTGCAATGGTGATAACATGAGTTTATTTGACTTTCAGTAAAGACAGGCAGAATAAAACCTTTACAATTAATGCTGATAATTCTAAAGACGTGTCCATTTTAATTAAACCAATAACCTTGAATAAACTTAGCCTTAATACTGAACTTTTTCAAGATCATGTGAACTTAAAAAACAGCTGGGTTAGTTTCCATCTTTCTCAGTTTTAGAATGCCCAATTCTTAAAAGAGCTTGCCTTTAACCCAATAAATAGAGCTCTTTTACAAAATTAATTTTAACAATAACATCCAGAGGTAGAGAAAATATCTCATATTTATGACATACATGGACACACAAATACACAAGATGCAAACAAAAATCTTAAAGGCCCAATTTCCAAATATCCCCTTCTTACAGCACAAATCTCATTGCAAGATGGTATTATAATTAACAGACGTGGCCAAGCAGTGTTGCCAAAAAAGACTGTCCAAGTTTGGAGAATACAGCCCAAAGGGCTGCAAGTGGGAATGAAATGGTCATTTATCATTTTCCAATTAGAACACTGTTTTATTCAAAAATACCAAAAGCAGCAGCAAAAACAAAACAAAAAACAACAAAAAAATTAAGCCCAGAGTACCTGTGTGAACATCATTCCTCCCCAAAAGTTGGGGCTTCACAGACTGAAACAAATGACTTCCTAGCCAAGACTTTTCTTAAGAAAAGGAGGCTAAGAGAACCAAACCCACTATTTGGAGGCAACTGAATGGGAGGAAGAAATCTGAGAGCCAAACCAAACAGAAGGAAGAAATAAACTCACATGCCATCACACACGAAATACGACTCGCCAAGAGACATCTGTCCAAACTGAATCCAAGGAAACGTTCCCTTGCCACAAAGGTTAAATTGAGTGCTGAAAGTCAAAAGTACCCAGCTGGGTGGGGCCTGAGGGACAGTCCCTAAGGCAAAGAACCTGGGAAGCAGCTTGGACTTGTCACCAGGCCCCCATTGCCAGCCAGAGGCCCACAAACCACCCACAGGCAGGCAAAGAACTCCCCGCTAACTTGCCAAATCTGTAACAAAACCCAAGTGTGGCTGCCCAACGTGAAGCAAAGATAATCACTGAGAATGAAGTAGGCAGCAGGAAAAGGGTTTACTGGAAAGGCAGGCAAAAGAGAAGATGGGAGAACAAGCCTCAAGGGAAATTTAAAGGCAAATGAAAAAGGCCTGGAGGGAAAGTGGCCGCAGTGCTTATTAGCCCGAAGCTGCAAGTAGTCCCATTAACCCTTTGGTTCCTGGTGAGTCTTGAAAATCTAAGAGATACTTTGGAAATCAATAATACCTTGATTTAATTTTTAAAAAATATGAATACAGGTTAATAGCAAAGCCATTATGATCAGATGTAAATCCAAGTATAGCCTTTACTTGAAGCCAAATGTTCTGACACTTAACTAACCTGTATAACTTCTGAAACCTTGGATCCATCTTCCCCAAAATGTGGATAATAAATAAGATCAAGTATGTAGAAAACACTTAGCATACTGCATGGCACAGAGTAAGCATTCAGTAAATCTTATGTTATTACAATGATGTTCCTTAAATTTTCATAAATTATGGTACATGCATTGAATAGAATTCTGTTTTAACCATTTAAAATGAGGCAGTCCTAGGCGCACCTGCGTGGCTCAGTCAGTTAAGTAACTGCCTTCGGCTCAAGTCATGACTCTGGGGTCCTGGAATGGAGCCCTGCATCAGACTCCCTGCTCTGAGGCCAGCCTGCTTCTCCTGCTCCCTCTGCCTGCCACTTTCCCCCTTTGGGTGTGGGCTCTTTCTCTCTCTATCTCTCTCAAATTAATTAATTATTTGTTTTAAATAAAATAAGGCAATTTATGTATTGGTATGTAATGATTTCTAAGATATACTAAACCTCAAAAAAAGGCAACGAGGATATGTGTTACAATTTTTTTAAAATATAGATGCTTACTTACATACATGTTTGTTCATACAGAGAATGTCCTGAAGAATACATAAGAAACTAATATTAGAGGTTGCCTCTGGGAAGAAAAACTAAGTAACTGTGGGATAAGGGTGGAACATGTTACCATATTTTTTCTTATATCATTTGCTTTTATTACCCTTTTCATAAATTAAAAAAAAAAGTTTATATTATGACCCAACCCTTATGTTACTGAAATATTCCATTATATAGTAAGTGAATTATGCTAAACTTTGCAGAAAAACCTAAGGTGACTTAATCAAAATTCCAGTATTAATTTCAACTCTATTGATGGTAATAATTAAAGACTGATAGGGTTTTAGCTAATAAGCCAATTAGAAAGGCTGGGAGATGAGAAAAGAGAAAACATAAGTATGTGGATGCTTCCAATAAGAATATTTCAATAAGAATAACATCATTCATTCAGAAAATAAACCTTAACCATTAGGCACCAAACACTGTGCCAGGTGCTGAAGAAACAAGACACCTGGTCCTTGCTTTTGAGTATCCCACAGCTTAAGGGGAGTGAGTATATGACTAGAGCTCCAAAATCAGCACTCCTGAAGACTTAGTTACTCATAATACATGATCATTCACTCATGAACACCTAAGTATTTGAATGAATGGAGCAAGCCTAGTGACAAAATACACCCCGTTGAATCCTCTAGTGACCTGAAAAGAACAAGAGTTGATTCCTCAATCTGAGAATACTTGCACACTTGTGTTCCCAGAATCCCAAGAGCCAGCTTGGCCGGCAGAAGCCCAAGGTTTGGCTTCTAGATGCAGTGCAGGGTCACCAGTCTGGAAAGCAGGGAAGAGCCCCTAGTCCCCTATCCCATATTTGCATCCCTTCAGCCAGGCACTCCCACACCTGGGCTCGGCAGGTGTTAACTCTAACAGCCTTAAGGGAACAAACTCTTAGTCGACCTCTGATCCCAAAATGCAAGTCGCCCTAGGTCAGCTTTCTCAGTACTCAGGACTCCTTCATGAGCAGCCAAACAAGAACAAGAGAGGCTGAAACTCCTCTCCAAGGGCCCCTAGCTCCGAAAATCTTGAAACAAGGAGGCAACTGGGAGAAACAGAGTAGGGAGGGTGACTGACCCGAGGCTTCCCCGGTCATTTGCAGTCGGCTCGGCCAGATCATGGCACGGTAACTGACCTTTCCAAAAGGTGTTTCCAGGGGCGGTGGCCGGAGGGGCGAGGGCAGCAGCCCAGGCCCCGCACCCAACACATCTCCCTCTCAGCCGGCTCTGCACTAAGCGCAAGGTAACCAAGGGCGACCACGAGGCCGCCATCTTGAGCTCTGAACAGGGAACAGGAAAACTTTATTGAAACCCAAAATAGAAAGGGTGGCACAGACAAATGAAGGCGTGCTCACTGAAGACTACGCCCGAAGGAACGAATGGCAGCCAGACGAACAACACGACCTCTACTAGCGAGAGGGCTGGCTAGACTCCCGGGCCCTTCCGTCCTTCCGGGCTCCTCCTGCCGGAACTACGACTCCCAGCATGCAGTGCGGCAGCGCCGGGGGCGGAGAGGAGGCCGGCGGAGGATGAACTCGGGAGGAAGGCAATCCTGCGCCAGCGCCTGCCGAGTTTCCTAGCAAAGGATCCCGAAACGTTTGGGCGGGGTGGGGGGTGGAATTGGGACGAGATGATGATGTGCAGTCCCGTAACCACCCCTGAGTCTTCTGGGTTTAACTACCTGACCGAGATTTTGAGACCCGAATAAAATGTAGGTAACCCGGTGGGCACTCATATATATATATATATATATATATATATATATATATATATATATATATATATATATATATATATATATATTTTTTTTTTTTTAAGGTCTTATTTATTTGACACAGAGAGAGATCACAAGCAGGCAGAGAGGCAGGCAGAGAAAGAGAGAAGGAAGCAGGCCCCAGCAGAGAGCCCAAGTGGGCCTCCATCCCAGGACCCTGAGATGGTAGATTGTGACCTGAGCTGAGGGCAGAGGCTTTAACCCACTGAGCCACCCAGGCGCCCTCCTCCCCCACACTCATATTTTTACAAAATATTGCTGTTACCTGGTCACACTCCCTAAATGGTAGCCCTAATTATTTTGCCTCCAGCGTTCCAAGTCATCTTTGGCAGAGTACCTGAAATGTGCTCCTTCCACTTTTACTTTCTATATTTTTTTTTTTATTTTTAAAAATGTTTTAATCTAGCCTTTTTCTTTTAATTTACATTTAATGTAGTTATTGATAGCGTTGAGTTAAAATCTATTACCTTGCTATTTGTTTTCTTTTTTTTTTTTTTTTTTTTTTTTTTTTTTTTTTTTTTTTTTTTTTTTTTTTTTTTTATTGTTACTAAATTTTTTTTTTTCCAGTGTTTCAAGATTCATTCCCCATTCCCCACACCCAGTGCTCCCCGCTTTAGGTGTCCCACTTTCTATATTTGAAAAGCATAAAGCACTTTCAATATGGCATGCACTCAAATGTTTTGAAAGAATTTATAACTGTCATGGGAAAGCCAATAGCCCAAGATGGACAATTAGTGGATGGAGTGGCCATGCGATAGAGTATCCAAAAACGAATTTCTAAGTTGTTGCTCTAATTTGATTAAACAAAAGTGTTTGAATTATTGTAAGTGCACTGAAAATACAAACTGCTGTCCAGAAGAGGCTAGCAATCCAGCATGAGAGATGAAAAAAGCAACAAAAGATTCTACCAGATGTTGTGGAATCAATGAAAGGAGAGCACTTTGGGAAATCAGGAAGGCCTTCTGGAAGCTTTACTTTTCACAGGAGATGAAGAAGATCTTCCAAAAACAGGAAAGAGACTGAACTAAGGTAGGCAGGCAAGAAAGTCTGAATTATAGGAAGGACAAAGCCACATTTCAGTTGAGTGAAAACTAAAACAACTACCCTAGAAAGAATTCCAGGAAGTCAAGCACTTCGTCTGCAATAGAAAATTCCAAAGAAACAGGAAAAAGAGAGCATAGCATAATTTGGAGACTCTCTACTGTCAAATTATTTATGAAAAAGTTATTTTTATTGTGTCATTCAAAATAAGTCAATTTACATTATTTGTTTTCCATCTTTAATTTTATTGTCTGACATGACTGTTCCTCCATGCTATAGTGGATATTTCTTTATTTCACTTAATGTTATTAATTTGTGGTGTGACACTCTGTAAAAAAACTTTTGAAGAGATTGAACTATTCTTCCTTGACGTACATATTCATCACACTCCAAGACTTCCAGAGATTATCTATATGTCATCTTTTTGCTTTGGGGAAACAGTTGCTAACCTTGGTCAATGAAATTACTTTTTATTAGCAATTCCAACAGCTTAACAATTATGCAAGTGAAACATCACTCATGCAATTTAGTGACAAATTGGCAGGAACATCTACAAGAAATTTTCACATGGCTGTGCAAGTGAATAGAAACATGGCAAGTGAACTTTATTGCTTCCCAGGATGCAGTAACTTAGATTACATTTGTTATAGTCAAGAGAATGCATGATGACCAGAAGACTAGCCATTGTAAAACATTTTATTAAAACATCAATCCTGTGTTCCTGAAGTTCCTGCAATTGCTACAACAAATGAAAAAGCAAAAATAACCCTGAAAGTAGTTTTTTAACATTATCAGAAAAAGTAATAGAAGCAAATCAGGAAACCAGAAAGCATTCTTGTCCTTATTTTTAAAAACCTCCCTAGAGAAAATGCCAAGTGGTTCTAGCATCTAATCTCAAGGACAAAACCAAACTGAAAGTATCCAGAGAAGGACAAATAAAGTAATGAAGGAAATGAGAAAGAAAGTAGTTTCATTGATAGAAAACATATTATGGCAGGAGTCAGGTTATATTTGGGTTCTGATTTTGTCACTAAATTAACCTCTCCCTTGTCTTCCTTATCTATAAAATTAAGATAATGTCTATCCTACCTACCTTCCAGAGGTTTTGTGAGAATACTGAGATAATGTATATACACAAAAGGTTAATCAAATATACTTATGAACAGAAACTGAGAGGGGATAAGATCAAAATCTAAAATAATGAGTCTAGGACAGCATGGATTCATGATATCCAAGAACTGTAAAAATAAAGAATATACCCTAAAGCTTGTAAAACACAGGGAGAAATTTTAAAATAAGTAGAAATTCTACTGAAACTTAATACTTCAAGTGGCAAAGTTATGAACTCATTAAAAGCAAAAAAAGTAAAGTAGGATTTAAGTAAATGGTATGGGGGCACCTGGGTTGCTCAGTGGGTTAAGCTTCTGACTTCAGCTCAAGTCCTGGGATCCAAATCCCACGTTGGGCTCTCCGCTTAGTGGGGGCCTGCTTCCCGTGCCACCCCACCCCACCTACCTGTGATCTCTCTCTCTCTCTCTGTCAAATAAATAGATAGAATCTTTAAATAAATAAATAAGATGATAAGCCATAATAAATATGGGTGATTTGGAATATCTAGTTTTTCTCCAGCTCTAATACACTGATTTTCCAACCCTAGATTCATGAGGTTGTCAATTTAGAAAGTGCCTTTTAGCCATGCAGAGACAGACTAGACTGTAGAGGAGCAGATGGAATAGGCCATTGACATGAACCAGCCAGGTTACCATTTCTTATTATTGTTGTTGTTCATTTATGGCCATTTCCTTTGGAGGAAGAGGATCCCCTAATCCCTCATTCCCACTTCCACCATCTTATCTGTAGGCCCTCCATCAAGTAGATGGCAACTGGCCTTCCAGTTGCTCAAGCCGTCTATCGTAAGAGAGTCATACTCTTTCGTTCTCTTCCCACATCCAGTTCACTAGTGAATGTACTGGCTTTACCAAAAGTATTCAGAATCCCATCACTTTACACCATCAACATTGCCACCACCAACACTGGTCTAAGTCACCATCATCTCCCTGCTGGATTATTGCAGATGCCTTCCAACTCGTCTCTCTGCTCCCACTCTTGTCCCCTACCGTCCATTCTCCACACAGCAGCCAGATTTATGTTTTAAATGTTAAGTTGAGGGATGCCTGGGTAACACATTGGCTAAGCGTCCAACTCTTGGTTTTGGCTCAGGTCGTGATCTCAAAGTCATGAGATCAAGCCCGGCATTGGGGTTCACATTCTGCATAGAATCTGCTTGAGAGTCTCTCTTCCTCTCCCTCTGCCCCTCCCCCCCAAAATAAAAAATCTAAAATAAAATAAAATAAAATAAAATAAATTATTAAGTTGAATCATGCCATTTCTGTGTTTAACATCCACTATGCCTTCCCCTGTCACTGAATTACTAAACATCCTTCAAGGCCTCCTGACTTGGCCCTCAACAGCCTTTGTGATCTTATCTCAAGCCACTCTTATCTTCCCTCAGTTTGTCTACCTTAGCTTTTTGCTATTCCTGGAACTCACAAGTCTGCTTATCACCCCCAAAGCTTTTGCATTTCTTATACCTTCAGCCTGGAATGCTCTCCTCCAAGAGATCTACTTAGTTTACTTCCGTGTGTCCATTACTTCCTTATATCTTCTCAGTTAAGGCCTTCCCTGGTTATCTACATAAAATTATCCTCACCCAACACTACTTTTCCTCACTCCCAGCCTTATTTTCTCCACAAAAGTTATCGTGATGGCATAATACATACTTTACTAATTTATTAGTTGATTATTTGCTCTTCCCAGAAGTTAAGCTCCACGTGGGCAGGGATTTATATCTGTTTGTTTACTGCTGTATCCCTAAGGTTTAGAATAGCACCTAGGTTAGTAGATAAGTTTTGTTGAATGACTGAATGAGAAGTCTTAGTAAAATTACAAAATGTATTATTTTAGTCTCTACCAAAAAGAAAATAACTTGTTTCATGAAATCAGTTATATTCCTATTATTTTAAGCCCGTTTTTATTTTTAAAGATTTATCCATTTATTTTAGACAGAGTGAGAGTATGCAAGCAGGAGGAGGGGCAGAGGGAGAAGAGAGAATCTCAAGCAGACTCCCTACTGAGAGTGGAGTCCAAGGCAGGGCTGGACCTCATGACCCTGAGCTGAAATCAAGAGTCAGATGCTTAACACAATGAGCCACCCAGTTGGCCCATTTTAAAGATTAAAAACACCATCAAACTCCATATCACAGAAATGGAATATAACCAAAGAGCACTTATTTTCCACTTATTTATTCATTGACGTGTCATTACACATGACTCCTCATAATTAGAGCACCTCATAAATTATAGGTTCTTCTAATTTAACAAAGAAATACTTCAGAGCTACAAGAAACAATATGGTTCATTCAAAGACACATAAGGAATGATTCAAAACTACAACAACTCATTTTGTAGAGTTAAATAGAATCAAATATCTAGCTTCTAAATTCTAGTGTTCATGTTTAAAGATCTGAACCAAAAATATAATTTATATTACTTAATTTCCATGAACTAAATATGGTTAAGTGCCTTATTACCTACGGAAACTTCTAAACAATACACCTACTTCAAATATGCCTTATTAACTATGGAAACTTCAAAACAAACATTCCTACTTCAGCAACATGAATTTACATAAAGTATAAATTTTCTTGCAAGCAGTCCATTCCTTTTAATAACTAAGAATTATATATTTGCTGACTTTCCAACAAAAGTTATCATTTTTTTCCTTTACTGAAACATTGTTTAACCTGTAACTAGAGACTGCTCAAAGACAAAATAATTAGACATCAAGTCTGGTGCTCAAATCTTATTTACTTTCTACTTATTTTCAACAACAAATTAAAAATAACTGGTTGTGGGGCACCTGGGTGGCTCATAGGGTTGGGCCTCTGCCTTTGGCTCAGGTCATGATCTCAAGGTCCTGGGATTGAGGCCTGAATCAGGCTCTCTGCTCAGGAGGGAGCCTGTTTCCTCCTCTCTCTATGCCTGCCTCTCTGCCTATTTGTGATCTCTCTCCCTGTCAAATAAATAAATTAAAAAAAAATAACTGGTTGTGTTTGTCTTTCAGCTTTTAATATCCTTTACTGAGATAATCTTTTTTTTTTTTTAATTTGAACCACAGGACAACACATCTGTGTTTATACTTTTCCTCCTTAAATGTTCTTTACCCAACCTTTGAAGGGCAAGTTGAATCTTTCCTTATATAATTTCTCCACGTGCCCTCTCCGCCATCTTTCTTTTTAAAAGAGCAGTGACCCCCAACCAATTCTAACTTCCCCCAACCTCACATACAAATTTGTAACTTGGCAGCCACCTTCAATCAGTTTCTGTTCCTCATCACTCACATCCAATCTTTCACCAGATACACCTGAATCCTATCATCTTAATATGGCTTAAATCCATCCATTATGCTTGGGTCTTCCTCCTGTCTTTCCAAGGCTAAATGCAGTCACTTCCTAACTAGCTACATCTCTCTCTCGTCCACTCCAGCCTACAGTCAGATTTGTTTCCCAAAATATGACCTATCTGACCACATCCCATCACAGATTCTAAATTTGCAAAGCCTTCTTACTGTCGACAGAATTAAATATAATTTCTTTATTATAAGCCTCTAGAAAATCAAACTCTGGCTCCTACCTAACTTATAATTTTCTCTTATCAGTCAAATGATTTAGATTCAGAAAACATGTCATGAGTGATTTACCAAATATCTCATTTGTTTTCATAAAACTTTATATATATAATATATGTATATAATATTTTATATATATTATTTTGGAAAAACAGGAGAACTGATCCCATCCCAACTGCCTACATCCTTTTCTTTTTTTTTTAAGATTTTATTTATTTATTTGACAGAAACACAGCTAGAGAGAGCACACGGAGTGGGAGAGAAGAAGCAGACCTCCCGCCAAGTAGGGAGCCTGATGCAGGGCTCAATCCCAGGACTCCAGGATCATGACCTGAGCCGAAGGAAGATGCCCAATGACTGAGTCACCCAGGTACCCCACTTTTATTTATTTTTTAAGTGTGTTCTGGTACTTTTTGTAATTAGAAAAAAAATCACATTAATAACAATAATTTACAAAAATTTGAAGTTGAACACTTCCATGGAAAATCCACTGATGTTCCAGATTTAATACAGCATACATGCTCAGTATTCATCATTACAAAAAAAACCCTTCATATAAATGGATATCCAGACTTAATGAGAAAAAAAACAACTTAGCCACAATAACACAATAACTTTTTGAAGTTAATTTAGTGATAATAGGGGCTAATACCTTGTCTATTCAATGAGATAGGTCTTCAAATAGCTCTTAAGTCAGATCTATATACATATATATATGTAGATCATGCTATATTGAATTTTGATTGACACTCAGTGATGGTCAAATTAATCTAGTTTTGTTGGTTGGTTAGTTGGTTGATGAAATGCATCCAGGCAATCAAATAGACTGAATGTTCTTCAGTTCTATAAACTGCTTATTCAGAAGAATTTAAGTTGGCCAAAAATGCAACCAGTCTTTGAAACTCAAAGATGCAATCATAAAACTGTATGAACTCATTTGTTTAAATCAGAATCAGTCTTTGCACCATATGATTAGTTTCAAAATAGGCAATGGTTTGGCTTAGACGTCAAAGGAATCAGCTGGGGTTTATTTTGTTATCAAATGGACATCTTGGAGAGATTACCTGGTTAAGTTTTAAATCAAGGTGAGTTTTATTTATCCAACTTTATGGACAACAGATAAGTTGTTTTTTTTTTTAATAAGGTAATGTTTTGTTTTTTTAAGGATCTTATTTACTTACTTATTTGAAAGAGACATAAAGAGAGCGGGGGAGAGGGACGCCTGTGTAGCTCAGACATTAAGCCTTTGGCTCAGGTCATGATCCCAGGGTCCTCTGATGAGCCCCGCATCACACTCCCTGCTCAGCAGAGAGCCTGCTTCTCCCTCTCCCTCTGGCTGCTGCTCCCCCTACTTGTACTCTCTCTCTGTCAAATAAAAAAAAAAGTGTCTTAAAAAGAGAGAGAGAGAGAGAGAGAGAGAGAGAGAGAGCGCGCGCGCGCGCAGGGGAAGGGGGAAAGGGACAAGCAGACCTTGAACTGAGCACAGATCCTGAACATGGGGCGTGATCTCACAACCCAGAGATCACTACCTGAGCTGAAATTAAGAGGTGCTTAACCAACTGAGTCACCCAGATGCCCCAACAGCAGAGTTGTTCTTAATCTAGACTCTCTAGATGATAAAACCTGAATACCTTTTAGTCATGGGACATATCTAATTCAAGAAGGGTTTATTCCAAAGTTGAGTGTCTTCTGCCAAAATCAAGTCTGTGTGCAGAAAACTAGGGGAACAGATAAGGAAAGTGTCATGAAACCTCTAATGTCTATACACACCAAATGTAAGGACCCAATTTTCCCAGCATGTATCTCACTTAGGCCAAGCAGTTCTCATCAACTTCAAAGGGAGAGATGTGCATCCACAGATCCAAGTTTGCAATATCCAGGGCTTACTCGGCAGGAATACATACTATAATTTCTGGTCTCAGGCTTCATTTTTTTTTGTCCAAATCAACTCAGCTGGATTTTAAAGCTTTAGTTCTTGCAAATAATCAACTAGCCCTTAAAATATCAAATCTACTTGGCTTTATTTTACACATCAATCCTGTTGATTACTTAGGATAACCCATAGTTTGGGTTTGTACATTGCATTGACATCCAAAACTTATAATATAAAGCAATACGCTATAGTACTATGTAGCATTATAGTATCAAAATACCAAAATTGTTTCCAGAGATGATTTTACGCATAGCAAAGAGAGAAGCAGGAGATATAATTTTCCATGTCCGCTGTTCAACAATTTTTTTTAAATATAATTCTCTTTACAAGTACTGTTCTCCAGCTTTGACACTTTACTACCAGGTAAATTACCTTCTAATGTAATTACTTTTACATAATAATTATGATCTTGCAAGTCTACAAAGCGATTAAAGGGCATTTTCTAAGAAATAAATATCTGGATTTAAATTATGCAATTTTATGCTTATAGTTTTGGTGTTATCAATCTATTATTATCATTATTATTATTACTATTATTAAATAGTTATGAAGCGGCAAGTATAGAAATAACCTTTACAAATACCTGAGACTTTAGGTCTGAAATATTTCTAATCACAGATTTCAAAAGTTGACACAGTATATCCCCGTTATCTTTTTTTTTTAGCATTAGTTTTGACTCACTCTAGCACGTTATACACATCAGCACCTGTGCCCATTTAGCAAAAAATTTCAGTACAAATCATTTCTGAATTGAATAGACATCTCTAAGAAGCATTACAATTGTTGCAATATTTTTAGAAACTGAAACAAGGAAATAAACAACTTCAGTAAAAGTGATTTAAATAACAAATAACGTATCTTTATAAACAGCTTATCTCCTTGAGAACAAAGAATAAATAAGGAGACAAGGGTTTTTTTTTTCTCTTTCCACTATTAAAGCAGATCACAATATGAATGGGTGAAATGTCATGAATAATTGGAGAAAATCACAGAGTAATCTTCTGCAAAAACATCTGATTTATTTAAATTGTCACTGTTTGTCTTATTAGAACCTTTATTTAACCTTGTTATCCACAATGCAGTATTTGAGCTGGTTTATCAAAAATATACTTTGGATCTAACCATATTTTGAAAATTTTGACTTTCTCAAATGTAAGCTATGGTAATGAAACCCTCCTGTGACAGCTCTCTTAGTTGGGACCTAATTAATTGACATTGCATTACACTGAAATCCCTGTGCCAACCAATGTTTTGAATCTAAAACAACAGTAAGTAAATCAAGGCTTTGAAACATTCTGCTAATAGATTTCATCTCAGGTTTCTGGTCAAGAGGATCATCAAGCTTTCCACTACTAGATTCATCTCAATACAATATTCATTCAATATCCTCTCCTCACAAACCTAGCCACATACCATCAGTCTCTCATGAAAAAGGTTCAGGGCTTCATCCTATGATTTTCCATCCATGTTCTTTCTTTCTAGATAGGCCTATTTCCTTATAGACTACTACACAGATTTCAGGGCTTAGCATATATCTAGCACTGTTCCAAATGCTTTACAAATATTAACTCTTTCAGTGCTCATAACCACCTCATGATGTAGGAACTATTATTTTTCTGACCTTTTCTATGAAGAAATGGAGGCACAGACTGGCAAAGTAACTTTTCTAGGGTTACACAGCTATAAAGTTTTGCCCTTCTCCTCTGTTTAATAAAGTCAGACTGATTAAAGAGATATTTATAAATAAAAACATACCAGAATGGTAATATATAAATAATGGCTAGGAGAGATTAGAGAAAACAAAGCACTATGGAGATCTCAGCAGTCTAGCATTAACCAAAAGTAAGATGTGGCAGGGGAGAAAAAGGTGGATGAAAAAGAAGAGAAAAAAGATGGCTTATAGTTATAAGTCCAAGTGATTATAAAAATATTAATAATATTTACAGCAAAAAGGATGTAAATATTAGCCATTGCTTAGGGGTTAATGGGATGGGACTGATTTTAGATATTTTGAGTTGGATTTAGCCAATAGGACAACAAACAGAAATAGCATATGTGTACCTGCTTGAGTATGTGGTGTGATGAATGGCAAACATTGTAGGGATACACTTACTCCAAGCTGAGATCTTTATAGATTTGGGAGCATTAAACAGCCTAGTGGATCAAGCCCTGGACGAGCAGGTTTGGTCGAGCTCTCTACCAAGTTCTAGACAAACACATCTCTTAGATAAGTTTCCAAATGAATAGTTAGAAGAGTTTACTTTCTTACAAATATGATTAGGAACCAACCTGGTATGCCTGGGAGGGTATGTCCTGGTGGCTAAGGTCTTTCCCTAAAACACTGGCACCAGTTCACAGAGATGTGCTGAGCCTTGCATGTCCAATAGGAGTTGTGGTGCTGTTTGCATCCTGCCATTCTCCTTTGACAAACTCTTGGTCTCAACAGTCTTCAGTTGCTTAGTGAAGTACTTTCTTTGGGTCAAACAAGGGAAACAGGGGCAGATATTTTTCAAGACTCTTCACTGTTCTGTATTCCTATTGCTTATCATCTTAATTCAACCAGAGTGACCTTTCTAAACCAAAAACCAAATCAAATCACTCTTATTCAGTGGTTTCCTTTGGGCAGTCTTTAGATAACATCCAGAACCATAAACATGGGCTGTAATGCCCTCATGGCCTTGCCCCTCTTGGCCTTTGTCCTTTCTATTCCCTCTTCATTCCCATAGTACCAAACTATGTGTAGTTCCCTAGCTATGCCATGCTCTTTCTTTCCTCTGGGTCCCTGCATATGTTTATCTCTATCTCCAGAATGTACCTCCTACACACATGCACACCCAAATCACAGGTACCTTGCCTCTCCAACACCAACTATATGTCTTAGTTGCTGCTTCCTTCTGGAATTCTTCCCATATTACCCTCAAGGCTGGGCTAAGTGACCCTCATCACACTCTATGGACATGGCTTATTCATTTTTATGTCTCTATGACCAGTCTGAAAGAACCTAGAAGCAAAAATTGTATCTTGTTTACCTCCTTCCCTCTTCTTCATCCTCTCCCTTCCCCTAGCACCAAGCACATTGGTTTATTCTAAGTGCTCAGTACATATTTGTCATATGGATGGCCAGAAGGGCCTGAAAGTCCTAAGAAAGACATATCTGTTCACCTAAAGAGACCATATGATGCCACTGGTTCTGAAATGGCACTCTCTCCCCACCCTACCAATTCATTAATGTATCTTCCATTCTTGAGATTCTCTAGATCTTTGCTACTCATTGTGGTCTGGAGACCAGCAGCATTGGCATTTCCTGGACCTTGTTAGAAATACAAAATCTCAGATTTTATCCTGGAACCCCTGGATTGGAATATCCATTTTTAGAAGGTCCCCTGGTAATTTGTATGCACAGTAATATCTGAGAAACTCTGCTCAAGATAACATTGGTGGGGGCACCTGGGTGGCTGAGTCATTAAGTGTCTGCCTTCGGCTCAGGTCTTAATCTCAGGATCATGGGATCGTGCCCTGCATCTGTCTCCCTGTTCCAGGGGGAGCTTGCTTCTCCTTCTCCCACTCCCTCTGCTAGTGTTTCCTCTCTTAGTATGTCTCTCTCTGTCAAGTAAATAAATAAAATCTCAAATAAATAAATAAATAAATAAATAAAAACATTGGTGGTCCTTTACCCAGAAAGTTGGTAATCCATTTTCTTGAGATAAGGCATGCAAATGCCTGGTTTCCAGTGCTCCCGGAGCTGAGGACTTATTTTTGCTCTGATGCAGGTATACACCAACCTCACCTGTCCTTACATGTTTGAAATAAGTCACTCTGCATGTCAGAGACCCCTCTATCTCAAAAGAAATCCTGCGCCTGCCTCCCACTCCCCAATCCTGGAAATCAATCACTCAACTAGAAACAGGAATTTCTCCTTGTCATGGCTGCTTTTGACTTCTAAACAGTGAATCCAATTTTATCTATCAGAAGAGTCTTTCAAAAAGACCCCGAATCGCTAAGGAATTGCTGAAGAAGAAAAGCAAAGCTGGGGGCATCTCATTACCTGACTTCAGGCTTTATTACAAAGCCGTGATTACCAAGACAGCATGGTACTGGCATAAAAACAGAGAAACAGACCAATGGAACAGGGTGGAGAGCCCACATATGGACCCACAAATCTATGGTCAAATCATCTT
>PITA01018051.1:0-41563 GCA_004023965.1 Spilogale gracilis | reverse complement strand
ACAGGGATGGGGCTGCATTGCGGGGGAGGGGGGACTGACAATGTGCAATACAGAAATAGGGCCGGGGGCCCTTAGTAGGGGCATTTTGATGAGCATGCGGCCGGCTGTGGAAATAGAGGGACCGTGGGTGGGAGGATGATAGGGATGCAGGATTCGGGGAGGAGGTGGAGGAGAGAGGGGAAGCAGGGGAGGATTGGAGGGTCAGGGGTGCCGATGGAGAACATGGGGTTGAGAAGAACGGGGAGGGTTGGTTGGGGAGCAGAGGAGTCCGGAATTGGGAGGGGATAGGATGGGGGGCAAGGTATGGGCAGTTAGAGGGTGAGAGACCGGGGCAGGCGGCCTCACCTGTTCCCCGGGCTGTTGCAAGCGACTGAACCGGGCCACGGACCACCCATATCGCCTCCAGGCCAAGGGCTCTGCACCTGAATCCCCGAGATCTGCTCTCCGGCAGCCTGGCTGCTGTGCCCGCGCACCGAGGGGGCGCGCTGCGCGTGCCCGGACACAGGGGGGCGCGGTCCCTGCCATTAACTCCTTTTGTGCCAGAGATGGCTCAAGTCCTGGGGCATGGCCCGGTTCCTCCGGTGCTCAAGCACACTCGGCTCACCCTCTCTCCCACACACACCCCTTAAATCAAGACAGGTGATCTTCCAGGGCAGCTAGCTCAAACTTTACCTGCAAAGCTTGAAACCTTGAAACAAAGGGAGAAACTGAGGCACCACCTGCAGGAGCCCCCAGTCATACTCTACAAAAGACAAGCCTCCACCTTGCTCAGCATCCCTCACCTCTCCCCTTCTCAGCACCGGGCACAACTCAAGCATCAAGCAGCAGCGGAGGGTGGAGGCACTTGGCCCTCATCCCATCACTCTCCCTAAAGGTCAACGTTGTTCCTTTCTGCTGCTGCTGCTGCTGCTGGGGCATGTCAGACTAAAACTGTCAGCATGCCAGTTCCCCCACCGTTTCAGGCTCTCCCCTCCAGATCCTGTTGCCTCTGTGTCTCCTGTTTCCATACATAGCGCGCCTGCCCCATTTGTTTAGCCCCCACCACCCGCCCCAGAGGCCCTCCGAGTGTCCCTTATCCCAGCCTAGCCCCCAACCCTGCAGTTCCTCAGAGTGTTTATGTCAGGATAGAACAGATCAGAAGTGAGCTTCGGTCATGGTCACTGCTGCCTGGACCCTGTCCGGAGACTCATTTCCTTGAGTCCCACATGAGCGAGGGTGCCGTGGACCTCAAAGCGGGATTTTGTTTTCCTTTTTTTAAAATTTTTTAGAACTTGGGTATTGATCCGTGCTCCTAGTTTTACCAGCACACTTGACACTTGCCAGTGACCCAGTGCAACTAAGGCTTGGATGTTCCCCTGAAGCTGTCAGGTCATCTGGCTCCACCCACCCACGAGGCTGAGGCTGGTCCTCGCCCAGCCCCAGCTGGGCAAACCAGAAGACTCCTTTGTAGTAAACCAGTTGGCTCTTCTGAACAGCCTTAGATCTAGGGCCCCAACCCTGAAGGCAAAGAGGCTGCAAATGACCTGCCACAGTTACAAGTGTGACTCTGGGGCAACAGTTTCAAGATTTCTCTACTGTAAGATGGGAGGGAGCAATAGTTATCCTGGGTCATTGCCAAGGTGGGTCATGTGAAAACAAACAGTTCCAGCCAGAGCGGAGAGAAAAAAAGGGGCCCTTCCTTTTACCAGGTCTCTCTTCCCCCTAGAACCATACTGGCCTTCCACCGCCACCAGTTCAATGGGGACACTTGCCAGTGACAGGCCAGTTTTTCATCCCAGAAGTGTAACTCTTGGGGAAAGTTCTCTAAGATGCTGCTTGGTGCATGACAGGGAGCACGCGAGGCGGCAAAAAAGGTAGGCAGCGTCTGTCACACCCTCCACCCTGAAGCCTGTTCAAAACCCAGTGTGTGGGATGGGCGACAGAAGAATCAGGTTCTAGGGATTTTTTTCCTCAAATCCTTGGGCCTATGGCCCCTCCCCCACCCCAGCAGTCTAGCCCTCAGGGAGAGAAGCTACAAAGAACCTGTGACGTCTAGCTGAGAAGGTAAGCTGCCCTTCTAAACAGACTGAGCCATCCAGGCACCCCATAAGCTGCCTTTCTTAAGAAACTCAAGGCCCGGGGCGCCTGGGTGGCTCAGTTGGTTAAGCGACTGCCTTCGGCTCAGGTCATGATCCCAGAGCCCATCGGGCTCCCTGCTCGGCGGCGGGAAGCCTGCTTCTCCCTCTCTCACTCTCCTTGCTTGTGTTCCCTCTCTAGCTGTTCTTCTGTCAAATAAATAAATAAAATCTTAAAAAAAAAAAAGAAACTCAAGGTCCAAACCTATATATGTTGCCAGGTGGGAGAAGAAAGAGTAGCAATCCAACTATAACTCAGAAACTGAGGGGATGGAAGGTAAATGAGGGGCGGGGGAGAGGGTTGATGAGAATGGGATGGGACGGGGATGGGACCAAAGGCTCTGACCAGTTGGTCCTAGCCCCCAGTACTCTCCCCAGAGCCCACCCCTGCTGCCCATGCAGAATTCACACACTCCCTTTGCAAAGAAGCTCTGTGTATTGGGTGCAACAGCTCTGGGGTCTCTATATAAATAATATACAAAATCCAACAGCTCAACACCTCACATTAACAAAAATACTAAAAACTCATTAAAAATGGAGCCTGAGGGAAGAGCCCCAACCACTATTGGTGCTAGTCCGAGAAGGGGACCGGGAATTAAGAGGAAAGGGTGGGGCCACATCCAGTGCACAAGCCGTTCTTCCAGATGGCTCAGTAGCGTCCAAAGATGTTGGTACTAGGCTGTGGCTGCGTATCTGTGGAAAACCAGAGATGATCAGAGCTGGGAGACCAAGCAGGGAGGTCGGTGTGCACAGGGAAGGCTATTCAGGTACCAAGGGAGGGGATGGGATGGCCAGGCTGCTCCCCACAACCTGGGCCCTGTGGCAATCACCACCATGCAGTCCTTGGGGCTCTCCCGGGGGGAAGAAGGCAGGCTTACTGGAGAGCTGTTGTTGGAGCTGCCGGACCAAAGCTGCCGTCTGTTGCTGTTGCTGTGTCTGCTGAAGCCCCTGGCGCTGGAACTGAGGCAGAAACCGGAAGTGGAAGACTGACCTCGAACTTTCTGCTTCTCCATCCTCATTTCCTGACTGCCTTTTTTTGAGGGCCGTGCCTTGCCTTGCCTTCCACCTTGACCCCAGCCCCCCCAAAACACTGTGCCCAACCCGGTTCACTGGCTGTGTGCCTAACCTGGGCAACCATCCCTGAGCCAGGGTCTGTGGTCCAGTGTCTACCTGGGGCTGGGACTGGGGTTGGGGTTGGGGAGGAGCCGCCTGCTGCTGCTGCTGGTGTGCCTGCTGCTGCTGCTGCTGCTGCTGCTGCTGCTGCTGCTGTTGTTGTTGCTGCTGCTGCTGCTGCTGCTGCTGTTGCTGCTGCTGCTGCGAACAAGAGCACGGGCCTCAGCGGGACCGCTCCACCGCCCCCGCCTCCCCCAGCGCGGGACTCCCTGGGCACTCCTACCGGCCTCCCTGGAAGCCGGCAGGGATAAGAGGCGGCCAGGAACTTCCAGGGCCCCTACTGCGCGCCAGGGGGTGCTACCCCAGGGCTGGCGCCATCTCACTCCCCCGAAGAATGATCACCCGCCCCTCCCGGGACTCCAGGGGCCTTACCCGTAGGAGCTGCTGCTGCTGCTGCTGCCGGATGTGGTACTGCTGCTGCTGCTGCTGCTGCTGCTGCTGCTGCTGCTGCTGCTGTTGCTGCTGCTGCTGCTGCTGCTGCTGCTGCTGCTGCTCGGGCAGGATGGACGCCGATCGCACGCCGGCCTGAACGCCCTGCGCACCCAGCGGGGTCATGGAACCTATCATGGGGGCCTGCTGCAGGCTCTGGTGGGAAAACCTGCCAAGACCAGCGGTCCGAAGGTCAAGGCCCAGACAAGGATGGGGGTAGGGGGTGTAAAGGTGGGGGGGCAGTGGGAGGGGAAAGGGGGGGCGAGAAGTCCCAGGTCCTTGACCTGAAGGAAACCTCGATAAGTTGCTTCACTCACTCCTCCTGGAGCTAACCAGAAAGGCCCTTCTGCGTTCTGACAAATTGGTATGTTGAGGAGTAAGGGGCAAAGGTGTCACCCTGTTTCAGGGGCTCATAACCTTCGCGGCGAGGCATCTTCCAATCCTGTTTTCACTGTTTTTCTCTTACGAGAATGAAAATCAATCTTAGCACAGGAGAGGCATTCTAGAAACACCCACTGAGGTGCTTTCTGCTACTGGCAGTGGTGGTCCCCAGGAACATTTCAGGATCTGAAAGACCACTGAGTTCTCCCACTCTCACACCTTCCCTACGTACCGCACAGCAACAGACTACCTCCCGGCCAGACCCTGTGTCTCCAGTCTCTGGTCTCCTTCCCCGTGCATCCTATGCCTGCATCCCATATTCCTCTGTCAACACGTCAACTCACCACATGGCTTTCCAGATCAAAACAACTCTTCGTGGGACTCTATCTCAACTTTGCACCAAGCACTCAAAGCTCCCGTATCAGCCCACCCATCCCTGGCCTGTCTCCTGCTACTGTCCCAGCGTGAATTTTACATACTATCCAGGCTCTTCTTCCCATCCCCAGCTTCCCCCCACCTCCCCGAGTCACCCTCCTCACCCTGGTCCCGTCTTCATTCATGCTATGCCATCTACCTGGACTCCTCTTTCTCATCCTCCATGCCACCAACCCAAATTACAGCTATCCTTCGAAGGCCAGCTCAAATCTCACCTCCTTCGTGAAACTTCCTCTGATGACTTAGGCCCACGATGGCATCATCCCATACCTTTCCTGAATTCCCCTTTACCTCTCAGCGCAGAACTGTGTACCTGATCATACCTCTCCTCGTTGTGTTCTTTAAGTGCTCTTCTGTGTAAGTCTCATCTCCCCGACTGGACGAGAAATTCAAGGGACTCTATTTTCTAAACTCTTTCCTTGCCCTACCCCATCCTAGTGGAGCACTGGCCACACAGTGGGCAGCTGACTGATACTCCTAAGCAGAGGGCTCTCCTCTGGTCCACTCCTCAGTGTTCTAAAGCCTAAGCTGCTGAGCCTCAAGACATGGCTCCCCAGTCTTAAGGCCTGACTAGCATTCGGCATAGTAGGATGGCTCAGTGGCCATTCCATTCCAGGTGTGGAACTGCTTTGCTGCCGGTACAATGACTCCTTGCCACACAGTACATCTAAGAGCCCTCGATCTTCCCTTATCATAGCTGTAGGAGTGATCTTCCCCTCTCGGGGCCTCAAAGAAATGTCAGGCAAGCGGGATGGAAGACTACCCGTCACCGGGGTCCCTCCTGGCTCTGGCGTTTTGTGGCCAGCTAAGCGTTCTTCACATCTCCGAAAGTTCTGACTAGTCCCATTACCTCCTGGCATCTTCGAAGCCCGCCCCCTGCCCTGCCACACATACACCCAGATGCCTTAGGTACCTTTGAGTGGAGGTCAGCCCATGTCCGTAGGTTGGGGCCTGCTGGTGCACATAGCCACTGGGCCGCTGTTGCAGGTGGCGGGTAGGATCTACAAGAGTAGGATTGGTAGAAGGGTGGGTGCTCTGATAAGGCTGGCTGGAGTAGCTGGGGGGCACCATGGTACCTGCGGGGCCTGCGTGTTGCTGCAATCCCACATGAGAAACATAAGGAGTATAGCCCTGGAGAGGAGGAGGAAGAGGAGAAGGAAAAAGGTCAGGGCCAAGGCTGGGCAGCGCAGCTGGCCTCAAGCCCCTTCCCCACCATTCTCACCCTCTCGTGCCCTCACCTGGGAGGTCTGCAAACCGTAGGAAGAGCTGGGGGTCATTTGATGGACAGATGACTGTCCCAACATCCCCTGACTCTGCTAGAGGGAAAAAGGAGACAAACTCAAACTTGGGAAAACGCTTTCTGCTATCTCGATTCTCATAGCACCCGCTCTGCAAGACCTTGCGAGGATCCCAAGTGTCTCCTCAGTCCCGTGACCCTCCAAAGCCCCTCTCCCTGAAGGTCCTCCCTACTGCCCCTCTCACTATCTTTGCCTGGAGCTGTTGGCGAAGGCGCTGTCCCTGGGGCACTGCGGGCTGCTGCTGTCGGTACACAGAGGTCTTGTAGGAGGGTTCCAGCCCCATGACTCCCGTCATGGTCGTGGGCAACACTCCAGGGTAAGGTGGTCGGGTGGGCAGCTTCTGCATCGGTAACCGCACGGGGCGGTACGGGTCCACGCGAGGGCCACCTGGAAAGGGGAGTGGGCTGACCTCTCCAGGCTCCTTGTCCCTCCCAATGCCCGCTCAGCATCCCGGTCGTCTGTACATCCACAGAGATGGGGCATCATCCCTCAGGCAGCAAGTGGGGAAGGACGTTCAGGCAACTCTCCTGCCAAGGGGCTGGCTCTCACCTGCAGGGAGTGGTTGGTTCTGGGTGTACAGGCCTATGGAGCCCTGCCTGTAGCTCAGATGGGATATGGAACTGGGATTAGCATGGTGTAAGAGGTCCGGAGGCACCGTCACACCGTAGGGGCCACTCCTCCCCGGGCCCATTCCGTAGTCCTATGCAAAGAGCAGAGGATGCAGGTGAGTGGACCGAAGCTCGGGGGACGGGGTGGGGCGAGGTGGGGTTCCCAGGCTGTAGAAAGGCTAGACCTACGTGGCTCATTTTTGTAATTCTAATGGCACCTCTTCCCCGCCTCCTCCTCCCCCTTCCCCCACAAACCAGAAGCTGCACAGAATCATGAAGGGGGGAGGGAGGGAGAGAGACAGAGAAGGGGATGTGGAAGAAGCATAACAGGGTGGGGGTGGGGAGGCAGCACTGACCTCCGTCTTGGCAGCTGGCTGGCTACGTTTCTTGCCCTTGGTGGACTTCTTCTTGCGTTCCTCAGTACTGGGTGGAGCGGCCCCAGGTTTGTCCGTTTTGGGGGGCTCTGGAGCCTTTTTCTCGGGCTCTAGCAGGGTGGGAGCAGGGGGCTCTTCATCTTCTGGGGGCAGCGGGAGCGGCTCCAGGTAATAGGCACGGGGCCGGGGCCGTAGGTGTGTGTGATAGAGCAGCAGCCGCTGCTGCTCCTCTCCTCGGGCCACTCGCCGGTCCACCCGGACTGTTCCGAACCAGCCCCAAGAAAGCGGTGCTGACGGCTTCAAGCCCTCAAAAAGATCCCAGGGAGAGATCTTTTGTTTGGTGGAAACCTGCAAACCCTGCTCCAGAAAACAAGACACAGTGAGCTGCTGAGATTTGGAAAACAGAAGACAGACCTTGACTTGGAGAAGGGGAGGGACCTGTTGGCAATAAAAGAAAAACAAAACCTAACAAGACAAAACCCAGGCCCTGGGAGATGGTGAGAGGGGGACGGATGGACACAAACACACAGGCACACCAACACATGCACACGCTCACAGAGCAGGTGGAGTTCGGAGGGAAGAGGGTGACAGGCAGGGGGAGCAGAGACGGACACAGACGCCGACATTCAGGGGAAGACACAGAAATGGGAAGGCAGGGAGAGACTGAAGACAGGCAAAAACAGAGAGAAAGACAGACACAGGAAGAGTGGTAAAAAGAGGCCAGCAGAGAGACATGGAGGAGGGCCAAGTGAGAGAGTCAGGCAGAGAGAGAGAGAGAGAGAGAGAGAGAGAGAGAGAGAGAGAGAGACTGACTCAGAAAGACAGACAGATGGGCCAGGAAAAGAAGCAAAGACAGTGTATAGGAGGGTTGGACTCTAGATTTTAGACTCTGCCTCGTCTTTTCCCTCCCTCTCTCGGCTCTCCACAGTAAACCAGGTTACTCAACAAATACTGCAGCTGACAGAGATGAGGGGCAAAGAAAGTTGTGCAGACATGGGCACGCTGGGCCAGGGGAATGCAGGAATAACAGAGATCTGGCAGTTGGCCAGACAGATGGGTGGAGTACCAGCCAGGGTGGAGGAGGTCAGGGTGCTGACAAACAGGTGATCTGTTCGAAGGTGGGTGCGGAAGGAGGGTAGGTGGGTAGAGGTGGAGAGACAGACCAAGGAATGAGGACGAGACTCTCAAGATGGGGAGCAGAAATGTAAAAAAAAAGTTGTTCAGCGATCAGCTCCACACCCCAGAGACAGCTCTTACCAGCAGAGCCCCATGGACTCCCCGGCCTGCTGAGCTTGTCGTAGCCACAAGGTTCAAGCAGGGAAAGCTCTTGCCCAAAGTGGGGAAGAGCTGGGTGTGGGGGGATTGGTGCTGCGATAGGAACGGGGATGGGAGAAAGAGGGGACGTGCCTCCTTCTTGAAGATGGAATCGAAGCCCGCAATCTTGTTGCCCTTGGTGTCAATGAGGGAGCCCTGCGGCTCACAGGTGATGACATCTCGAGTTGGCTTGGGCAGTGGCAGCAGCTGAAGAACTTTTTCCAGACTGTCTGACTGGCGCTCCCCCAGCTCTTTCTGCGGGCACAGGTAGATGGGGCAAGGGTTCAAGGACACAGCAAAGGAGAGATGGGAAGTCTCAGGGGACAGCAGAGAACTGGGCATGAAGACGACACTCAGTAAACTCTTGCTGTAGAAATAACAAAAAGTGGACGCGGACCAGGAGGGGAGGGGAAGTAGCTCTGGCCGGACCGAAGTCCCAGAGGCCAGACAGCACACATTCACGCAAGGTCAGGGGAGAAGAAGCCACAGGGCCAATTCACCCCCCTGCCCCGCCCACCCCAAGCTGTGCCCTCGTCTCCTCTGCTCACCCGCAGCTTCTTCACCAGGTTCATGTAGGCACGTTTATTCTCCTCCATGCTGCCCTGGGAGATGCTAGACATGTCTGCAGCCAGGGTCCCGTTGATGAGCACACTCAGCATGTCCAGCACGGTGGTAAAGAGCTCGCTGTGTGAGAAGCCCAGGAGAAAACCAGAGAGGAAAGAGGCTAGGACAGACAGCGGCCTCAGGGTGGGAGATGAGCAGGGAGAGCCACGTCAGCCACAGGGGGGTCGTGCACCTGGTGTGGGGGCAGGGAGTTCCTCTTGGGTACAAAACTGAAGGGAGGGGGTGGGGATGCTTTACTTGTTGGACTGCATGTCGACGGTGCCGCTGATGATGATCTCCAAGAGGAGCATGGCCCACTCGGTGGTCTGTTGGGTGCTGCGCTGCACCGTGTCAAACATGCCCCCCACCTGCCAGGGCCACAACGAGCCCGTCAGATGGCTCAGGGGCCAAGTCTAGCATTTCGGGAAAGCTCACAGTCTAGCCCGGCCTGGCTGCCACTTTGCCCAGCTCCAGCCACGTGCCAGTCGGACCCGTGACCCGCTACGTGATTCCAGGCCAATGACTTAATTCTTGGCACCTCTGGACCTTGGTTTCCTGACTCAGGAACCGGTAGGAGGTGGACTAAGGGATGGCCAGGATTCCACTCAATGTTCCACAGTGGGTTTCCAGGGTGCCAAGAGCCCAGCCAGAGTCTAGGATACTGAGGCTGGGTCTCTGTAACGATCCAGGCCCTCAACCACTTTTTGGTCCTGTCTTAAGGACAGCCAGGTCTGTACTTGGAGACCCCGTGGAAATCGGGCCCTCCATCTTGGCCCCTCACCTGGCTCTGGCCAGTGGTGGGGGCGGGGGGATAGGCTTCTCTGTGGCACAGTTCTAGCCCCAAGGTCTTTCTTCTCCCCAGGCCCCCTCTCACCAGGTTGAGCCTCAGCTTGAGAGCCTCGTGCATGAGCTGCTTTGGTTTGCAGTCATCTAAGTACTGGTTGTCGCGCCAGTTATTCACAATCTGAGATGGAAACAAGTGTAACTTACACGCATAGCTCGGGGCATCTTCTCGTTTTCATCCTCTAACACCCAAGGCATTGACCATTCAGTACTGAAGGTTCTGGGGACGTGGTGGCCTCGCAGGTACCCCCGTCTCTGTCCTCCAGCCCCACTCAGTGGCCCAGAGGCCTGTACCTGGTGCACCTGGCTGTAGAGGGAGGTGAGAAGGCCCTCACGCTGCTCATCCTGCCCTTTCAGACACGTCAGCACCAGGGATAAGAATGGCTGCTGGCTCAACAGGGACATGCTAGAGAAGGGTGGGAGGGAAAGAACAAGGACAGGACCATGGGATGCGAGTCAGGCAGCTTCCCACCTCATTATTCCAAGCCCCGGACTCTACTCTCTCAAGATCTAGCCTCTTGGGGCACCTAGGTGGCTCAGTCGGGTTAAGCAACTGCCTTCAGCTCAGGTCATGATTCTGGGGTCCCGGGTTCGAGCCCTGCATGGGGCTCTCAGCTCACTGGGGAGCCTGCTTCTCCCTCTCCTCCCCAGCTTGTACTCTCTCTCTCTCTCAGATGAATAAATTTAACAAAAAATGATCTAGCCTCTTGCTCAACTGTGCCCACTCTTATCCTCCGATTTTCCACCTTCCTGTGATTTCTGATCCCCACCCCTGTGTCCTGACTTTTCTTCTTCCCTGGCCCTGCCTCCTCTCCTTTCTACCCCTCAATCCTGGTCCCCCCACAGCCGCTTTACCTCTTCTGCTTTTGTCGGTCACGTTCTTTGCGGGAAGAGGAACCCAGGTGCTGGCCCTTCTCCAGTTCCTCCCCAGCCGCCTTTAACACATGCCCCTGGACTGAGGTGGGCAGTTTAGCAATGAGGGGGGCCACCAGCCACACGCCAGAGCGCTCTAGAGAGCTGGAGGACAGATGGAGTGCACAGGGTTCCAGAGGGGCCAGGCAAGGGTAGAATACTCCCTCCTCTCCTTGCCCAATGGACAGGCCTACTGTCTCCCTGGGGCTGAAATCATTTACACTAACAGAAGAAGAACTCATAAGGGGAGGGGTCCGAACACGCTTCTACCCAACCTGAGCACTGGCTTGGTCTTGCTGCTGCTGGCCATGTTGCTGGCAGTGCTTCCGGAAGATGACCCCGTCTCTGCTGACTGTTGGAAAACCTCGATTGTGGCCTTGGCAATATTCTCTAAGAGAGAGTTCATCTCCTGGGGGAGGGGGGAAATGAAAGGCACATGGAGTGCTAACTAGGTAACCGGGGATGAAGGAAAATGGTAGGAGACGTAGGAGATGAGGGCAGAGAAAGGCATCTGGAGGTTATGAGAGGGGAGAGACACAACTCTGCTGGGAGCCATGCCCTCTAGCACCTCCCCATTTCTCCAATTCCTCATCGTCTTCTCCTCGTACACCTCCCAACTGTTGTGACCGCAGAAACAGCCTCTGCCACCACCGCCGCCAGCTTTCCCCCATGGCCGCAGAGCCCCAACACTCCCGGCCCACCTCCCTATTCCTCAGCCCCACATGTCTACCATCTTCCTGTCCTCACTTCTCTCTCTTAGCTCGAGAACCCGAGGGTAGAACACACATTCTTCTATGGCGATCCACCCTCCTGAGACATGTGGAGCTAGAAGTGGTCATAGGAAAGAGAGGGCCGGGCACCACTCACATTATTAGGGGTCTGCTTGATCATGAGCTGCAGCTCCAAAGATGACTGCCGCATGGTCCACTGGTCCAAGTTCTGTGAGAGACGCCGGCCCCAAGCTCATCATCAACATGTCCCCCAGCCCCAGCCACTTACCACCCCGTGCCAGTTCCTGATCTCTCACAATCTTGAAACACGGATGCCTACAGGTCTGAAAGGAACCTCCGTGTCCCTTTCCTTAGGAAAGTCTCCACTAACATGACCCAAGATGGCTGAAAAATCTACCCTATTTTAAAAGCCGTCCAGGAAAGCTTCACCTTTCCCTGGTCTTGGGATCCAGGGCCCCACATTCCTTCGCAGGGGGAAGTTCTCCCTAACGCTTACCCTAAATCCTTGATGTTTAAAGTCGAAGCCCGCTTCTCCTGTTTCAAAGTCCTTTCCAGACCCGAAGCCTACTACCGCGAGTTAATCTCTCTGTGACATTATCTCCTCATTCCTGTAGCTCTTCCTCAAGGCTTTCTTTCTCCACCCTCCCTCCAGTTACCTGAATGTCTGAAGCAGCGTGGCCAAGCAGGATGAGTGGGGCGGGCGGCATGGGCCCACCTGGGTTCACATGCTGACTCTAAGCTTACTAGCTGCGTGACCCTGGGCAAATGACTTAGGCTCAAAACTTGGCTTCCCAGCTGTTGCGCCTCTGCTGCGGGGCTACAGTCCCACTCCTGATAACCACACCCTCACCCACCAGCTGACTCTAGGGTCTAGGTTGTGTTGGCTTGACTTCTGAACCCACGTCGGGGCTGTTCCTTCACCACCTGTCCGCCCATATCCTTGTCCGTCTTCCTCCTTGACCAGGCCCCGCCTCTTTGTCTCAGGGTTCCCACTATTTCACGTCAGGCCTGCCCCCCCCACTGCTTCCTCCAAGACCCCCATCACCTTGGCCTACCTGGAGAATGCGTTTAATGCGCTGCCGCTGGGGGTTCTCCCCATCCTCGTTGTCCAGCAGTCGATACGGGTAGCAGATGAGCTGCATGAGGCGCTGGGCCTGGGCGCTGCTCAGCACAGGGTCTTGCAGGTCGTTGCTGTCCTCACACAGTGACTTAAGGCAACGCTCTCCTACCCATTCCTGAAGAAGCTGATAATCAGGACGCTGGGGCAACCGGTGAGGCGGGTAAGGAGTAAGGGGGACGGGCTGGGGGTTGACGAGGGCCAGGAGGTATAGGAGAAAGGTGGCGTGATCGTGGCTGGAGACAGGACTATATTCCAGAAAGGTACTCAGGAGGGCTGGTGGGGGGGAAGGGGAGACTGACCTGTTGGCAGATGCTGCGTAGCACGTACTTGGCATAGACGTCCAGACTGGCTGTCTCCACAGAGATGTTGCGGCCACCCTGCCTCCGACCGCCACTGCCACCTCCTCCCTCTTCCTCTGGAAGCTCTTCTGTTCCTCCTGTCACAGTGAAGCCCGAACCCTTCAGTTCCGCATCCCCTGTGGTTCATGGGCGGCAGATAGGGAGGGCAGAGTGAGATCTGAACACAGTGGAGAGACCCAGCTCGGACCCACAGACACAGCAACTCCCCAAATCCGGCCCTAGGGGACAGAAATATACTTTCCTCCCTCCTCTCCTCCCCAGAGATCCGAGAGACCACCTTCAGGAGGGAGAAAGACTGCCCTTTGTAGCCCAGCTCGTACTCCACCCCACACACACTTCTGGCACCGCTCCCTTCCTGCCCCCATACCAAGTACAAACACTGCCTTGAGAACAGCAAACACAGCTCCGTCCACTATGCGGTTCTGGGAAGCAGCCAGCAGGTGGCGGTCACAGGAGGAACGGATTCCTACTGCAGGCTTGTCTAGGGAGGGAGCTGAAGTCAGGGAAGCAAAGTAGCAAAATATAAACGGGGCGGGGGGAATGGGACAGGCTGGTAGCCACGCTTTTCTACTGCTGGCTGGCTCAGCTCGGGGTCACTTACTTCCGTCTGACTGGCAAGGATTGAGTTGTGGTGTCTTGAAAAGGTGCAGGAGGATGCGGCAGGTAAGCCGGGCCCCTGGCTCAGAGTCCTGTTCACTGCAAGCTAAAAAATACAAATAAAAAATAAAAAAATAAAGGAAAACAAAGCAAATTGGACAGGGCGAAGGGGGACTGCCTTTGGATTTGTGGGTGGCAAAGGGCTACAAGGGAAAGCAAGGTCAGGCAAAAGGAGAAATGACAAGATAATGCTGGAGGAGAGGTGGGGCAGCCAAGTGTCTTGCAGCGTGAGGGGAGTCCCTCGGAGGGTCAAAACAAGATCAGGGCAGCCAACGCCGGGTTAGAAAGAGGCCACTCCCAGCCTGAGGCACACCACCGGACCGTCCTGTGGCGGTACCGGGAAGCCCCACACTGAATAGTGAGATCATGGCCATGGGGTGTTTAGTCAAACTTGGGGTCCAGAAACTCGAGGGATTACGGATTGGCGGTTCACCGGCATTAAGGAGCGAAGGGATGGCAGCACAGCGAATCAGATCCTCGAGGAGCAGACACTGCCGAGCGATGAGGATGGCAACAAAAGTAGCCAGGGAGTCATGAAAAGACAGGTCACTGACCTGGAGGAAAAAGCAGCCAAGACATCCCACCTCAGTGCACAGAGAGGCTGCCAACTCAAAGAGGTTGGCCTCCACTCTACAGGTCTCTGTCCCTCTGCTACCTCAAAGGCTGGGACCAACCCCCCCCCCCCCGCCAGGCCCTGGGAACAGTCCCATGGCCCAGCAGGACCCCCGCCCAAGTCTCACATCTACATTGCAGAGAAGGTCGTTGAAACCACAAGTGCCATTGTTAGAGGAGCAGCACAAGGCCTTCAAGACCCCTAGCCATTCGGCACTCAGTGACTTGCAATAGCCAGTCAGCTCCGCACACAGGATTGCGATGTCATTCACCCTGGGGAGAGGTACAAAAGCCCTCAGAAAAAGCCTTGTTCCACAAAACCTCAGACTCCTTAACTTTTCATCTCCACCTTAGCAATAACCAAGGCTGCCGTACCTCCCGGGCATCTCATCCCTCCCAAACTCAGGCAGGAGCGTGGTGCCCGTCCCCCACTCAGTACACCCCATACCTATCGGGATCATGGTGCCCCACACAGACGTGCATAAGGGCATTGCAGACAAAGCTGTAGCGGTTAGCGGGGTTCTCACTAAGACTCTTGCCTAGCCCCGTGTAGGTGAAGGTGTGAGCTGCAGGGTTCTCCAGAGTGTCAATCATGAACTCGGGTGCCCAGCGCATGTTGGATTCTGAGGGCTCCACGTTGCAGTAGATGGTGTTTTTCACTTTGGAGCAGAAGTCGCTGCAGGGGTGGGAAAAGGGACACGGCAGTGTCAGAGAGGATGTGGCGAGGCAGAGGGGTGCTCAGGAAGGGGGAGAGGAGGAAAAAAAGGGAGGCATCGGGGACCCTGGGACAAGCAAAAGGACAACGGGACCAAGCTAAGTGGGCTGGACAGGGACCCAGTGAGCACAAGACACGGGGGGCCTCTGGAGGCTGAGGAGGAGGAGGAGTGTGGGCCCGTAGAGATGGGCTAGAGGCCAGGCTGATAAGGAAGAAAAGGAGGCAGGCCTACTCTCCGGAACCAAGAACATGTGAAGGACAGAGTTCCCAGATGGCCAGACAGAGACAGCGGGGTCCTGGGCTGTGCCCTGCTCCTGAGTTGAGCGGTAACGGGAAGAAGGGCCAAGGTCCCACTCTCTACCCTTACCTCCCACCTCTCTTACCTGAAGAGCTCCCCAAATTTGCTCTTTAAGTGGCTACAGGAGGTATACAGATCATAGAGATAAGCAAGGATACAGCGTTCTGCAGAGGAGCCATCGGACCGATTCATCCCATGCTTCACTACACCACACAGTCTGTCAAAGGGCGCAAGGTCGAGACGATCAGTGAGCGGTCTGCACGGGCCAAGGCACGAAGGTCCCCAGACACAAGCTCACAGTTCTTGGCACTAGTCTCCCCTGCCCACCCAAACAGCAGGCACTTTGCCACGGTTAGAGCCCCCCCGCTCCGTGTCCTTCGGGGGGCCCACTTCCACTGGCACTCACTGGGGTCCCATGCCGTCCGGTTATTCCACGGTCCCCACTTACCCCTCAAAGACCTGGGCCATCTGGTCCTGGTTGAGGATGAGGCAGGCGTGGTAGTGCCGCAGGACGGCCACGATGCACAGGCACAGGCTGGTAGTGTAGCTGCCCACCAGATCCGAGGACTTGAGGAGAAGCTCGGCCTCAACCACGCTCAGTTCATTCAGGAGCTAGCAGAGTGAGTGTGTGTGTGTGGGGGGGTGAGAAATGAGAAGAGGCCCGCGTGTTCCATATGACCCCCCTTCCCCCAAGGCAACCGCCCAGGCAGGCCTGAGCCCCTTCCCGCTGGAGCCGCCTCAGTCTAGAAGGGCCCTGATGCCATATGCCGCTGTCCTTTCTTCTATTAACGCCACAAGCCACAACGCTGATCTAACCCGTCTCTAGGATACAATTCTATGAACTCCACAGCGGGAGGACGGTCTGTGCCCAATGCTCTCATCTGTCTCTTGGGCCTCCCTGTGGAGCACGTGAGCCACTAGTCCGGACCTTCTTAGCCTGTGTTCCACTTGACCCTCTGGCCCCCACTGGGCTGGCGTTCCTGCCCATCCCAAGCAGCCCAGGACACGGGCTTGAGCCCTGACTCTCAACCTCGTGACCCTATACAGCAGGAACACCTTCCTCCACCCTCATCTCCCCAGCTTCCCCACCTGAATGGCAAAGTCGATGAGGCCACTGATGCTGAGAGAGTATTCCATGAGGTCGAAGATGAACTGCACATGCTGCACCAGAGGCAAGTGGTATGACATGCCAAGGGCAAAGCTCGTGATCTGTTCCAGAACATTCCGGGAGACCTGATAAGGGCAGTGGGAGTGAGATGGGAGTGGAGAGAGGTGGGAAGAACCAGGGAAGTAAGAAAAGGAGGATGGTGGACGGGGATGAGACCTGGAGGCTTAGCCTGCCTAGGGAGGAGAAAAGAAGATAAGGAGGAAAGGAAAACAGGGCAGGCCAGCAGAATGTTGGGAAGGGGGTAGGACTTAGGCCCACACCTGAGCTGTGACCTGGTGCTGGTCATAATGTGAAAGGTGCTGGAACTTAGCAAAGATATCTTCAGCAGTGGGGAAGGCTTCAGGCCTGTTGCGTCGCCGCTTCTGCCCATCCTCCCCACCTGAGGGGACAGTGGAAAAGGAGCAGTTGGATGGGGAAGAGAACTAGCTGACTGGGGGTTGGGAGGGGGGTATGGAGAGAAGGCTATGGGTGGGTGGATGGTAGGGGAGGGAGGGACCAGGGAAGGAAGGCAGGGAGGAAGAAAGGGAGAAGGGAAGGGAGGGTCGAGGAGGGAGTGGGGGAGGGATGAAGGGAAGGGGTCAGTGAAGCAAAGGTTTGGAGGACCACAGACTACGTGGACCTTAGAGGAATATATACAGGGAGGTGCTAGGTCGGGGGACGGGAGGGGGGAGGATGGGCAGTATGGGGCTTACTGTGAGGTACCTAAGAATGTCAGGTCTCCAGGATTCAGAGGCACAATAGGAGCAAGCTGGTCTGCAGAGGAGGGGAATGAGGGGGGAAGTTTCAAAAGGACTAGAGCTCTCAGGAGACTCCAAGAGACAGGACATGGGGACATGACTGGGGGTTCCCTGTGCTGGGGAAGGGGACACTGACTAGGGCATTCCTAGCGGGAGATCTGTTTCAGGAGCCTCAAACCCACCAGTTTCTGCTGTTCCCTTGCGGTTCAGAACCTTCAGGATATCCTTGGTAATTTTCTTGATGGCATGGCGGGCATCATCTCGCTGCTTTCCCACCCCAAACAGTACGACCAACCGCTGGTTGCACTCATGGCTGCATGACTCCTCCTGCATCCCAGCAGCACTGTCAGACGCCGGCACGGGCCTTGATCCCTCCTCTCAAAAGCATGCTGCATGCCCCTCAGCATCCCAGTGCTCAAGCCCGTCCCGGCAGGTATACCACACCCGCAAGAACAGCTCCAACCCCGCAGCACAGTCCTTGGACAGAAACCTCGGCTCAAAACCGAGGTCTCGAGGAGGAGCCGGGGCACAGTACCTGGGGGATGGGAAAGTGTGTGGCATACTGCACATGCCGCGGCTGGTCATAAAGAACCCCAAGGGTCCCTTCTATCTTCTCCTTGGGTGGGGGTTTCACCTCCTTCTCAACATCTGGTTTCTCAGGGGATGGACTGCCCTTTCCCTCACAGGGCATAGTAGGGGAGAACAACTAAGAAAAGGCGAAAGGGCAGAACATTTAGAGGGGAAAAAGGGGTCGGGGCGTAAAGAAATTCCCCAGAGAGGCATAACGGGAGGACTTCGGGAGCTGGATTCTTTATTCCACACTGGGATCTAACTTACTGAGAAATCAGGCTTCTCCATGTCTTCGAAGAGCACGCTGGAACTAGGGTCAATGTCCATAGACTCTGAAAGCCCTGGGTCCTGAGGGCACAGAACATAAGCCAAGTTGCTTTAGCCCCAGGAAGCTGCTCCCCACTACCTAGAAAGGTCAACAGTGAATTTGGAGGGAGGAGACCGTGTTGGGGAAAGCACCAGATCTGGAGTTGAGCTTTGACACGTCACATACCCACCTCGCGCCTCATTCCCTTCAGCTTCAAAGTGGGGGATCAGAGCACCTCACCCCGTTGTGAAGAGCAAACGCCATCAACAGATGTGAGAGGGGCCCTGAAGCACCGAGCCAGTGCCATCTTCCCATCCTCCTTATTAGGGAAGGGATACCCAGAGGACTCTGGGAGCCAGGAAGATGGGAATGTCTGAAGAAGGTAGTGAGGGCAAGACAAAGCCTGCTGACCTCCAGCTTGCTACTGCTGCTGCCCTCAGCCTCCTTGCGCTCTGAGTCATCCGTGGGGTCGTCAAAAGGAGATGGTGGCCGGGGGCCGGGGGCTCCAAAGGCGAGGTCCCCCCGGGAGATGAGGGTGCAAGTGTACATGTTGTGGGAGAAGACATCATGTCGGATCAGTTCACAAAACAATAAGACCAGGTTAAAGAACTCCACTCGCTCGCTCTCACTCCGGGGGTCCGCTGCACAGAGGGAATGAGAGAAAAGGGCTTAGGAGAGCACAAGACCCGGGCAGCAAGGGAGAGAAGCACACCTAAGGCACAGTGCTCCTAGAGTACCTAGGTAGGCAAGCCGAGGAACGACACCCCCCCAAACCATTGAGGGATAGAGTACAGTTGGTTCACTCCTGCTCCCACCCCACACCCCGTCTCAGAAAGGAAGAGAGCATCCTTGCTGCTATTTATGTGTGAGAATGCTTCTGGCATGAGTTCTTGTTTTTGTTCTCCTTATTCCTTTATTCTGTTCAACCGTAAGATGATCAGAGGCTGGAATTATATCCCAAACTCGGTCTGCATAAAGCCCAAGACAGAAAGACACCAGAAAGCCCTTCACTCGGGGCGCCTGGGTGGCTCAGTTGGTTAAGCGACTGCCTTCGGCTCAGGTCATGATCCTGGAGACCCGGGATTGAGCCCCACATCGGGCTCCCTGCTCAGCGGCTGGAAGCCTGCTTCTCCTTCTCTCAGTCCCTCTGCTTGTGTTCCCTCTCTAGTTGTGTTTCTCTGTCAAATAAATAAATAAAATATTAAAAAAAAAGAAAGCCCTTCACTATGCTTCCCAGGGACAGTGGCGGGTAACAAGAGTCTAGGTGGAGGTAGGCAAGTGGTGGCAGGGGTCCGTACTCAGCATGGGAGCCTGGGTATCCAGAAACTGCAGGAGGACATCCTGGAAAATGGGAGCACTGGGAGCAGAAAGGGAGCCAGAGGCAATGGAACCTTTCTCATCTGCGGCTTCTGATTCTCCACAACGCTGTAAGACAAGAGAAGAAACCTTAGCATCAGTGTGGCCCTGCTTCTTTACCTCTCCACGCATAACAACTTCAACTGATACCTGTTTTCGCCTCCACCCTCAAGCTCTTCACTTCTATCCCCACTTTGACCTCCATTTTCTTTACTGCCTCACAACTGAAGCTCTGCCTGCCTCCCTAATTCCAACATTGATCTACTCTTTCCTACTGTTGCCTTACATCCTCAGCTTTCCCTTTAGATTCCGTACCCTTTCTGTAGTCTCACAACTTGAACTTGGGTTCCGCTACTCAGCTCCATCCGTCTCCAACCCCAGCTGCCACTGCCCCATCGGTCAACCATGCTCTCTTATCTCTGCCCCCTGACCTCAGCCTCAATCTCGGCCTGTCTCTTCTCCAGCAGCTTGGCTACCACCATAGCACGATGCCGACCAGAACGCTTGCAGCTCACGGCCCATTCACACAGTAATGATACTACAGCGTCATCATCTGAGGAGATCTGGAAGCCAAAGGAAGACGGGGGTGAGCAGGGTAGGATTGGGGATAAAGTACCACGCTCCACTTTCTTCAAGACCGGGCCCCATCTTAAAACAGCCCCCACCCAGGAAGATCGTCTCTTCACACAGCCCTGGTATCTATGCCTCACCATGCCTTCCCCTCAGGCATACTGTTGCTCTTGCCACGTTTTTTGGCTCCTTCTGTTCCCCTTCTTGCTTACCTCGTGCCCGTCCTTGCTAGGGCCCAATCCAAAGATCCGGTTACAAAGGGAGTCGAGAGAGTTGCTGAAGTCAGAGCGCTCAAAACTGTGGCTGTCCAACACTTCCAAAGTATGGAGCACCCGTCCAATGGTGAAGCCTCGGGAGAAAAAGCAGGAAAGGGGCCTTAACAAGAGACCCAATGCGTTCCAACTCTCAGATCGCTAGGTCCTTACCATTCTTCCTTAAACATCCTTATTACTCTCTGTTCTCTGGCACCCACCTGCAGTAGCTTCCTGGCACTTATCAAAAGACCAGCGAACCTCAACTGCCTGTCCTCGCTCCTTGATCTGCTGCTCAATCTCGCGCAACTTTGCACGGACCTGCAGAATGGGAAAAGGAGGGCCTGAATCAAGGATGCGCCAAGGCATACAGAAGGCCAGGGCTTAGGTTCAAAGGACAGTACCAGACTCCAAGTCACTACTTCTTTTCTTTTCTTATTTGACAGACAGAGAGAGAGGGAGATGGAGAGAGCATGAGCCAGGGGGAGGGGCAGACGGGGGGGGAGAAGCAGACGCCTTGCTGAGCGGGAGCTCAGGCACGGGGCTCGATCCAGGAACCCTGACATCACGACCCGAACCAAAGGCAGACATATAACTGACTGAGCCACACAGGCACTCCTCTGAGTCACTATTTCTGAAAGAGCAATCCAGCTTCCCTTCTCAACCCAGGGGCACCAGGCTGGCTCCTGGTGGGACTTACCTGCTGAGTAAAGGCACTGTTGCCCTCTGGCATTGGCAGGTTGGAGGGGGCAATAGGCAGGTGGTCGAGTGGCGAGCCAGTCTTAATGCGGCTATCCGTCAACGAGTAGTGCCACACCAGGGCACTAGGACAGCACAGGAGGATGGTCTGCCAGACAGGAGCGGCTAGGTTGGGCTCAGTTCCCACAGCTCCCTCTCTAGAACCCCATTATAAGACCCCAGCCCGAGCTTTCTGGTCCAAGGTCATTCCAAGTCCCTCAGATAGCACCACTCCATCTCTGAGCCCCTCCCCTCATCCCTTCCTTTTGCTCTGGGCCTACTCTTTAGTCCCGGAAAGGAACTAACAGCCCAGGAACAAGAAGCAACAATCTCCAAGCAAGTACTCAGTGCCTGCTCCCATCTCCCACTGAGAATCATCCCCATTCTCCAGGACAGGCATCCAGATCTTCTCAGAACGCTTCTTAATGCTTTCTTGGGCCAACCAGTACCTACCTGAAGGATACAGCTGAGTCCAAACACCAGGGGCCGGTGCTGAGGGCACATCAGTAGGTCACTAAAGGGCGTAGAAGTTGTGCTGCTGGTTGGGGGCTGAGGAGCAGGGGTGGTGGGCAGTGTGCTTGTCGACTGAGTGGACATGACGTGAGATGAGTGACTGCTCATGCCATCCAGTTGCAAGGCCAGTCTCCGGGTACAAAAGTAGGCAAGGCGGCGGGAGAGGTATGCAGACTGAACGAACTCCCCCGAGTACTGCAAAGACACGCCCATCAAGACCCCCAGTTCTCCCCAAGGCACATGGCACTCATGTCTTCTTCCTCTTCAGATCTTCCCTAGACACGCCCCCCCAACCCTGCCACTCGCAAACCCCAGGCCTTACTCGAAGCAGCAGGGGCAGCAGCAGTTTAAGCAATTCGTCCTCTCCTGGGCGGATTTTCTCAAAACACTCAAGGACCCATGTCAGGAACTCATGTCTGTCCAGCATTCCATCCTATGGGTCCAAGGGGTGGGAAGAGTATTAATTTCCCCGGGGACTGTTAGAGGTAAGGCAAATGAAATGAAGAAGAGAAGCACAGCTGGGGCAAGACAGCAGGCAGAGTCTGTCCTATACTGGGAAAATGTGAGGCCAGGCCCTACCAGGGTGTCACGTGCCATACCCTCCTTCCTACCTGAAACATGAACATAGCCAGCTTTTCGTTGTAGTCCCACTGCCGAATTGCCACCTCTACGTCATGGGGCAAGGGCCCTATGGTGGAACCACAGCCCCCGCTGCCTGTGGGCCCTGGCCGGTAGTATTCGGCCATCTTTTGCAGCTGCTCCCATAAGTATTTGGTGATGATCTGAGTCCACTCTAGGAGAAAGGTGGGGAAAGGGCTATTTTATACCATCCCTCTGCTTAGAACATCTTCTCTCCCCGCCCCACGCCCACACCCCCAATCACCATACTTCCTAAATCCTACTCATCCTCTCAGGCTCTGGTCCAATGCCACCTGCCCATGGCCTTCCCAGGTGTCCCCAAATAACCTTTCTGTCCACTGAAGTCTCAAAAAACCTTTCTCCTTCTCTTCTCACACACACACACACACACACACACACACACACAATATTTTCTCTAATTCTGTGATTCGTGCACATGCCTTAGCATCCCTATCACATTATAAGCATCCTAAGGGTGGGAATAAGGGACCAGTCACCCTGACAGCCCAGGACATGCAGAGTAGACACTCAAACAGGCGATGTTTACCAATGGAGTGAATGCATGATATAAGCAGAAGCAAGGAATACAGACAAGAAAGGAGAATAATTCCAAAGGCCTCTCTATCACTCCTTGATGCGAACGGTGGTGGGACCCCTGGTATTAGGAGTTACTCACCCATGAAGGGGTCAATGACATGTCTCTTCTTCACCTTGGTCTCACTGATTGCTGCATAGTAGGCACAGGTCATCTTAATGAGCCAGGCAGCCCGCATCACAGGCACTGTGTATTTGGCTAAATACCCAAACACTTCTTCCTTTTTACTGAAAATGGGGACCTGGACGGACATCATAAATAGTGAGACCTCTATCACCCCCACAAGCTGGCACCCAGGTAGCTTCATCTGGGGACAGGAGAGTCCTTCAGACCCATGTTCCCCACCTGAGCCTGGAGACCAGGAAGGAACCAGCACCTCACCTTTTTGGCTAGTTGCGTGAGTGGCTTGGTGCCAGCCAGATCAGTGAACCAAGTGTTAATGGCGCTCTGGGATCGTGCAGTCACCAGCCAGAAGTTGTCCTTCTGGTTCACTTGAGGTTTCCTGCGACCAGTGTCAGGGAGCGTGTTACAACGTAACTTCTCTGCAATAATGCTGCTGAAGTTGGAACTGATCTGAGGGAAGAAAACTACACCTCAGGATGGGAAGAAGAGGCAGAGAGGTAGGTGCTCATGCCTCTGAGGGGCCAATACCAATGTGGTAGCACTGGGTTATGAAGGAAAACTCAGCCATTAAGGTCGTCCCTTTAGGTCTTCCCAACCCAGGGCCTCTTCTTCTCAGAGTCTTCCAGCCTCTTCCTTCAGCCTGGCAGGGTTGTCTCACCTTGGCAGGATTGAAGTTGACGTTCTTGGCACTGCCATGTTCATCCCCAGAGACGGCAGGCTGGTTATTGAAACCTTGTTTTACATTCAAGGCTGTCAGTTCATCCTGAGGCAGGAAAACGACATTTTAGCTTCCCCCAACCCTTGGGGGTGGTGGTGGTGGGAGAGGAGGGCAGGAGAAGAGAAGGGAACAACGTGGGGAGGTGGGGGGTGGTAGAAGGAGGATTCTGAGCAGAACAGATTGTTATTTAAAGGTAGGCCCTAATATTCATTTGAACCCCACCCTCACCCCCACAGTCACTAAGATTTCCAATCACCCAGCGCTCGCTCAACATCACTCTTCTTGCAAGCTTGCAAGCAACCGCCCCTCACCAAGCTGCCTCAGACAACTTTCTGAGGTGTGTGTGTGTGTGTGTGTGTGTGTGTGTGGAGGGGGGCGCCTCCAGCCTGGCCCCCACATCATTCCTATTCACACCGGGAACCCCCTCCCCCCACGTCCCACTCTCCCACACCAGCCCACTTTACTATTACCCCTTTCGGGACTTTGGCTCCTACCAAACCGCCCCGCCCCCCCCTCACCGAACCATCAGTGCTTCCTCCTCTGCCGATCGCTTGCCTCAGGCCCCTTGAAAGCCCCGGTTTTTGAACGCACCTCCTTCTGTTTGGGATCTTGAGGGTACACATCGGGAGGGCCCAGCCGCGGCCGCTTCAGGGGCCGGTGTTCGTAGCTCAAGATCCCGAAGGCCGCCATCTTGCCCAGCCCTTAGCGCCAGAGGCGCCAGCCGGGGCCGGCTGAGGGGGGAGGGGGAGAGGGAACCGACAAGGGGGGCGGCGGTTGCGAGGACGGTAGCCGAGAGACAACAGGGGGCACGTTAGAAACTCTCGATCGTTGCCGGAAACTACCGATGGGAGCCGAGGGACGCCGGGAACCCTCGGACAATACCGACTGCAGCGGGGGCGGGCCGAGCCCGGCGTGGGGCGGAGCTCCGCGGCCGCCGAGAGTTTTAGGCCCGCGCGGCTTGTGAGGATCGATTTCACTTCCCAAATATCTGCGAGACGTGTTCGAGCCGTCCAGTGTGGCCGGGGATGCGATCAGAGGCAGCCGTGGCGCCGAGCTCTAAGCTGAAACTGGGTCCCCAGTGCCTGGCTCGGTTCTTGGCCTGGAATCGGGGCTCAAAGGTATCTGCCTTGGTTAGGAACTCTGCCTTTTACCCTAAACTGCTTCTTCCTTTCTGAGTTTCCGCATCTGAAAAATGGGTGTATTGTCACCTCCTTCAAAGTGCGATTGTGGAGATTAAGAAATGATCTGCATAAGAAAGCACCTATTAAACCCCTGAAAGGCCAGCCATAATCCCTCAAGGTCTTTATGGTCTGGCGCTGAGGTTTGTGGCCTTTTTTTTTTGCTTCCCAGCCGCTTTAAGATGCTGATGGGCGCTATGGGCCTTCCCGGGAAAGTTACCGGGGCAAACAAATGTTACATACTTTCCAGGGAAATTTTTAGAGCCCCTAAAGGTCAACAGTGTATCCCCTAAGTGTCCATGAACTCCAGCTTGGAAAAAGGCACCTACTAAGTGTCCGATGTTTTCCAGACATCATCTCCTTTAACCTGCTAACAGCCCCATGAGTTAGAGATCATAACCGTCTCCATTTTGTGGATGAGGAAGCTGATTTTCAAAGAGTGAAAGTTCACTTGCCCGATGTCATTCAGGTACTGAGAAACAGAGATGAGGCCAAGATTTTTTTCAGGACTCTTGGGCCGGTACACTTTCTGTGATGCTCTTTAGAGAAAAGTGGTATAATAAAAGTTAGCAGAGAACGATAAATAAAAATTAATAAAATTAGCAAATAGCAAAAATGACACTGACAAAATGCCATTGAACCACAATGGAAAGACAAATTAATTCTGGTTGGGGAGAGAAGAACATGTTGGAGGAGGTAACACTTGAGCCAACCCTAAAGAATTGTAACCCACATAAAAACAACAACAACAACAAAAAAAAACAAAGCAATAAAAAGAATTGTAACCCACAGAAGATTAGTGTGGGTTAGAACATAAGCACAGTGCTTGGCACATACTTAAGGATCAATAAATGTTTGCCAAATAAACAGTTTCTATAAATCAGCTCTGTGTTTGAGAAAAGGTAAATCTGGCAGTAAGATGAGGAACGGGTTAGAGAACAGGGGCCTTTAGAAAGGAAGGCTGGGGGCGCCTGGGTGGCTCAATTGGTTAAGCGTCTGCCTTAGGCTCAGGTGTTGATCTCAGGGTCCTGGGATGGAGTCCTGAGTCGGGCTCACTGCTCAGCCGGCAGTCTTATTCTCCTCCCTCTGTCCCTTCCCCCCTCCCCGCCCCCAGTTTTGATCTCCCCCTCTCCCAAATAAATAAATAAAATATAAGAAAGAAAGAAAAGAAAAGAAAGACTGGCCAGAGGATGCCTGGGTGGCCCAGTCAGTTAAGCATATGACTCTTGACTTTGGCTCAGGTCATGATCTCAGGATCCTGAGATCGAGCCCCATTGGGGGTGGGCTCTGCACTGGGGATAGAATCTCCATAAATTCTCTCTCTGCACCCTCCGAAAGAGAGAGAGAGAGAGAGAGAGAGAGAGAGAAGGAAGGGAGGCCATTTAGTGGGTTCGAGGAATAATCATGACTAGAGGAAATAAATGGCTGATTTAGCACAGTGGCTGAGCTTGTGGAAAGGAGGACACTGCTGAGAAACGCCACCCAATATAGAGCTGATTGGAATCCCAGGAACGGAGGGAGGAATTGATGATGACTTTGAGATTTCAAGTCTGGGTGACTGAGAGGGTGATGATACGTTAACTGAGTCAGGGAACACAGGAAGAGAAGCAAATTTAGGGGAAGATGAGGAGTTTGAAGCTAGTATTGTCCCTCCATTTCCAGAATCCACTTATTTTTTTTAAGATTTTATTTATTTATTTGACAGGGAGAAACACAGCTAGAGAGGGAACACAGGCAGGGGAAGTGAGAGAGGGAGAAACAGGCTTCCCGCTGAGCAGAGAGCCTGATGCAGGGCTTGAACCCAGGACTCCGGGATCATGACCTGAGCGGAAGACGGACACTTAACCACTAAGCCACCCAGGCGCCCTTCCAGAATCCACTTCTAAGTCAGACCTCCTTGCCAGTCTCAACAGGGACCCAGCTCAGGCAGCAGCTAGGGTGGGTATTCAGGTTTGGATTAGGTCAGAAGAAAGAGCTATATGTGTGCCCACAGGAGTCAAGACTGTACTTTCCACCCAAGACAGTAGGGCTTTCACAGAGGTTTCAGGGTGACTGAGCACAGGATGGGGAGGGAGGTCCAGACTCCCCCACTCTACGGGATAAAGTGGCTTAGATGAGAAGGTGGTTGGTTGGGAGTGGTGACGGCAGCGGTGGCGATGGTGAACAGATCCTTCCCAGGATCAGGGTGGTCTGAGGATTCTCAAGTCCATGACAGTCTCGTGTTCCCAGCCTCAGTCTCCACTTAACAGCACTTTACAGTGGTGGTATTACACCTACCGATTAGATTAACGCTTAATCTCCCAGAGGATTTAGCCTCTGTCACAGCACACATCTGCCACACCCTCTGTAAAGCCCTGGTTTCAAAGGTTCTTTCCACCGGAAGCTACGACAGAAGGAAATGTGTGGGTTGGGAGGGGCAATGGGTGAGGGGCCCAGGTTCCTGACAGTCTACACCCAGGGAACGAAGAGCGAGCGCCATGTTGAAGCCACCATTGCCACTCAGATCCCTCTTATTCCTGCAGCTGCCTCTGCTGGGGGTGGGGCTGAACCCGACAGTCCCCATGCCCAGTGGGAATGAAGACGTCGCAGCTGGTGGGAAACTTGGGACTGGAGGGGGTTGGGGAGAGGGGAGACTGTGGGAAGGGGCAGTAGAGAAATCTTTAACCTGCCACGGGGCATTAGAAGGATGTGGGCAGAATTTAAGAGTACTGTGGAGAAGGAAGGGGGAAGGGTTCTCTGCCTCATGCTGCTGCTTCTTCTGACCATCATTTCTGGTCTTCCCCTCCCCCTCTTTGTGTTCTCTCCAACCTAGATTTTTTCCTAACCGCTACACCCCCTGGGACCCTCAGTGTTTCCACCCTGCCCCTCCCAGAGGTCCAGTGTTTTGTGTTCAATGTTGAGTACATGAATTGCACTTGGAACAGCAGCTCTGAGCCCCAGCCCACCAACCTGACTCTGCACTACTGGTATAAGAAGGGAGGAGGGGACAGCACAAGGGAGTGAGAGGGTGGTGGGCTGGGTGTGAGGGACTTCGTGGGGACCAAGAAAGAGTGTAACCACCGTCCAAGCCTCCCCACCATTTTCTCATGGGAGTGAGTCAGTTCAAAGGAGATGAGGCTGGACCGTGGTATCCAGCTTACCCAAGTCCATGCCACCATGGCTCTTCCTCCCAACCCTTCTCTAGGTACAAGAACTCCAATGATGATCAAGTCCAGGAGTGTGGCCACTATCTATTCTCTGGCGGGACCACTGCTGGCTGTTGGCTGCAAAAGGAGGAGATCCATCTCTATGAAACATTTGTTGTCCAGCTCCAGGACCCACGGGAACCCAGGAGGCAGTCTGTGCAGATGCTAAAACTGCAGAATCTGGGTAATTCGGAAAGGGCACCAAGAGTCCAGGGATATATTGTGGGGGCACTAGGGTATATGGAGTGGTGTTCTTTCACCTTAAGGGTACTTAGGTGGGAAGGAGGAGGTGAGGGACTGGGATGGGAGGGTACGAACCAGGGGCACTCCCTTCAGGATCCTAACTCGTCTAGGCCAGGGGAATGATCACACACACCCACATATCTCCAGTGATCCCCTGGGCTCCGGAGAACCTCACCCTTCGCAACCTGAGTGAATCCCAGCTAGAACTGAGCTGGAGCAACAGACACTTGGACCACTGTTTGGAGCACCTCGTGCAGTACAGGAGTGACTGGGACCGCAGCTGGACTGTGAGTGACACAAGGGGTCATGACTGCAGCAGCTAAGGCCAAACAAATGGGGACAGCCGAGTAGGGGGGCCTGATCTCAAGCTCCTGTTCTCTGCCTCCTGGTTCCTCCGCTCTGTCTCTCCCCTCATCCAGCTCCTTTCCCTATCATCCCCAGTGACTTCCTGTTGATGTCTCCTTACCCATACTTTTCCCCATACCTGATAGGCAAGTAAACAAAAGGGTGCCTTCAAGGGGATCTGGTGAGGAGGCCTTTGATTCTGGTCAGTGAAGGGAGAAGTGTGGCTTGAGTAGTCAAGAGAGGAGGGAAGAGCCAGGAAGAACTGGGTGGGGAGGGTGGAGGAAGGGATGGGGGTGAGGGGCAGCAGTTTTAATTCTCCCTTCTCTTTTAGACACCCATGTCTCCCTCACACTCTTTCTCCCTAAGGAACAATCAGTGGACCACCGAAATAGCTTCTCTCTGCCTAGCGTGGATGGGCAGAAATTCTACACGTTCCGTGTCCGGAGCCGCTATAACCCACTGTGTGGAAGCGCTCAGCGTTGGAGTGAATGGAGTCGCCCGATCCACTGGGGCAGCAATACTTCCAAGGGTAAAATGGGCCTAAGGCCTCCCCGCAACCCACGAGCTTGGGACCCCCACCCTTTCTAGCATAGCTCTCATTTGCTCTACTTCTGGACTCCTAAGCTCCCCAGACTTGGTGGCCCATCTGCCCCCACTGTTCAAATTTAACCCCCAGGTTGTAGGTCTTTTCTGTGTAGGATTGGGTCAGTATGTTGTTAGAGTTGGGGGGGGGTGTCGAGATACAGGGTTTTCTTTTTCTTTTTCTTTTTTTTTAAAGATTTTATTTATTTGACAGAGAGAGATCACAAACCAGCAGAGAGGCAGGCAGAGAGAGGGGGAAGCAGGCTTCCTGCTGAGCAGAGAGCCTGATATGGGACTAGATCCCAGGACCCTGAGATCATGACCTGAGCTGAAAGCAGAGGCTTAACCATCTGAGCCACCCAGGCACCCCCAATAGAGGGTTTTCAACCTGGCTCTGCTGCTTACTCCCTCTTTGACCTCAGGCACATCACTAACCTCTTTGATTCCATTTCCTCATCTGTAAAATGGAGATAATGATTGTCCCCCCGCCCCCACTCTCAGGAGCTGTGAAGATTAAGGATCTGGAAAGCATCTAGCACCGTGCTTGGCACCAAAGCTGGACCACTAGAGATGTTAGGGCTCTTTCTCTTTCTTCTTTTTTTTTTTTGTAGAGAATCCTTTGTTGTTTGCATTGGAAGCTGTGCTTATCCCGATTGGCTCCATGGGATTGATCATTAGCCTTATCTGTGTATACTGCTGGCTAGAACGGTGAGATTTCAGATATCCCAGGAAAATGAGGTGGGGTGGCTGGGAAGAAGTAGTAGAGGAGGATTATCACAGGGTCTCAGAGAGTAGAGAGTGGGGACAATAAGGAATGAGGGATCCCTCAAGGCAGCATGGTGACAGAAGGAAGCTGCAGGCCCAGGGAACACAGAATACCTTCATTTGGTCTGGGAGAACTGGAAGAAGGGTCATAAAAGAGCATAACTGACATGCTCCTGCTCCCTCTCTCTCCTCCATCAGGTCGCTGCCCCGAATTCCTACCCTCAAGAACCTAGAGGCTCTGGTTACCGAATACCACGGGAACTTCTCGGTGAGAACATTGACACAGGCAGACTGCAGTTTGTGGACTACCAACCGGCTGCCTCTGCCCGCAAGTCAGACAGAGCATGGGGGCGCGCAGAGGGGAGGGGAGGGGGCCTGCACTGTCAGGATGTGGCCAGCCAGTGGGGGAGGGCCTAGATGCAGAGAGACACACAGAACTGATTATATAGATGGGGGACAGATGAAAACAGGGGTATTGTGTCCCGTCCCCATCCCCCCCCCGCCCCCCCCCCCGCGCGCGTGCTGGGAGGCTGTGTGTACCTTCCTTAATCACAGTAGTTGCAGACCTTGTAAGAGCTCCCTTGGTCCAGAGCCTGGGTCTTTTACTCCCTGCCCCTAATTGACCCCTGACCTGGAGATATCTGTCTTTAGGCCTGGAGTGGAGTGTCTAAGGGCCTGGCGGAGAGTTTGCAGCCAGACTACAGTGAATGGCTCTGCCACGTCAGTGAGATTCCCCCAAAAGGAGGGGCTCCAGGGGAGGGGCCTGGGGGCTCCCCCTGCAGCCAGCATAGCCCCTACTGGGCTCCCCCATGTTATACCCTGAAACCTGAAATGGGAGCCCTGATACCCTGACTGAACCCTGAGTCCTGCAGTCCTAAATTGTACTAACTTCTCCTCCTCTAACCAGCGTGGGTCTAATGCTCACCTCGCCCCCCTGTGGCTGATTCTGAATTTTATGCCCCCTATAACTCCCCCCCCATTCAATATCTCCTATGGTCCAATTGCCCCTTTGCCCTGTGCATGCATCTCATCTTCCCTGCTCCAGCCCCTCCTCCTCGCAGGATTCTTTCTCCCACAGGCCCTCCATCCTTCCCTGCCTCTTTCCATCTACCCTTCAATTATGCTCCAAGCAATGAGAAATAAAGCTTCTGTTGATAATTGTCAAGAATGTCTGTTGTTGGGGTGGGGAGCAAGGGAAACGTGGGGTGCAAGGAGGGAGCATGGTGCTGACAGTAGGAAAAAGGAGGAGTAGATGAGCCTGACGTGGAAGCAGTAGTATCACAAATTAGCTAGAAAAAGCGGCGCTCGAGAAACTTGACTTTTCTCTAGGTGTCCTGCAGGCCTATCAGCATACTTTTATTTTATTTTATTTTATTTATTTTAAAAAGATTTTGTAGATATATATACATATATATGTATATATGTGTGTGTATATATATATATATATATATACACACACATATCTATATACACAGAGAGGTAGAGCCAGAGAGCACAAGCAGGGGGAGGGGCAGAGGGAGAGGGAGAAGCAGGCTCCCCACTGAGCTGGGAGCCAGATGCAGGGCTCAATCCCAGGCCCCTGGGATCATGACCTGAGCCGAAGGCAGACCCCCCAACTGACTGAGCCACCCAGGCGCCCCTTATTTTATTTTTAAAAAGATTTTATTTGGAGTGCCTGGGTGGCTCAGAGGGTTAAGCCTCTGCCTTTGGCTCAGGCCATGATCTCAGGGTCCTCGGATGGAGGCCCGCATCAGGCTGTCTGCTTGGCAGGGAGCCTGCTTCCTCCGCTTTCTCTGCCTAGTTGTGATCTCTCTGTCAAATAAATAAATTAAAAAAAAGATTTTATTTGTTTATTGGGGAGGGGGAGGAGCAGAGGGAGAGAATAAGCTGACTCCGCGCTGAGTGTGGAGGAACCTGAAGTGCGGGGCTTGATCCCAGGACCCTGAGAGATCACCACCTGGGCCAAAAACGACAGTCTGATGCTTAACCCACTGAGCCACCCAGACGCCCCGCAGGATTAGAACTTGATTTACTGTGTTGCCCCCATCCCCGGCAAATCTTTCACAGACCCCACCCAGGTTCTTCCCTCCCTATCCTTACTCCACCTTGTGCCACATATACTACTTCTGACCTCATAATCCCTCAACTGCAGCCTCAGGCCCCACCCCTAAGGATGCTAGTTATCCACAACTGCCATCAGCTCTCTCCTGCCTGCCCAGTCTGGGCCTCTTCAGCCTATGCGATCCACCGACCTCTCCAGACCCCCAGCCCTTTGGGCCCACTTGCTTCCATTCCCAGCACCTCTAGAATGCTCTCCTTCCAAATGACTCATCAGGCCTCCACCTGAAGAGTGAGAAGATCTTGAGAGCATGTTCATTTTCATCAAACATGGAGGTGAGGGGGTATCACAGAGCTGGAGTCTGTATATGGGGCTGGGGTGGTTTTAAGGGCAGTGGCGGGGGCACAGGGATGGTATAACTAGAGAAGGGCCACATGCCCCATCCCATGTCTTCTCAGATAATCAGGAGTTTCTGGTCAATACCAATTGCTCTGTCCTGCTGCTGCTGCATTATACCCGCAGTAAAGTAGGGTTGCCTAAAACAGGTGAGGAATTGGGGGGAGGGGACTAAAGGCCAAGGGTTAGAAGTCCACAGGGTCATTTCCAGCCCCCAAGCCCTCGGACTGGCAAGAAGAGAGCTCTTGGAATCCAACAGCTTCCTCTAACCCATTCAGGATAGGATCAGTGCCTTTTTTGCTTCCACTCTCCTTCCTCAGCTGCCCCAATTACCCTATGGCCTCTCTCCAGACACCATCGATTTATGTGATGAAACGGGGACAATGAAGTTGCTTTTCCTGACGAAGACCCCTGGAGAATATGCCAACAAATTCCTTATTGCTCGAAACACCTATTACATTTGTAAGGTGGAGCGCGGAACACCAGGTAGAGGCTTGGGAGCTTTCCTGAAAGATAGGGCAGGGCCCTCAAAATGAACTGTGAACCTTGTCCAAAATGGGTTGTGAACCTTGGCCCTCAATCAGGTCCAAATTGACCATCTCCAGCCAGCCCAAGAAAGAGCACTGCCTCTATGACAATAGGGTAGGTTTACACAGATTACCACCCCCCCGCCCCATACCCGATCCTAGGCTTGGACCTGAGGGGAAGAAATTGGGTACAACACGTCACAGCAGCATCGAGTGCTAGGTTCCTGAAATCTTGGGCTTAGGAAGGGTGGAGACGGGGTGACAGGGGCTTGAGGATAGCACACTGCTGTGTTCACAGGAACCCGAATGGAGAATGCCTACAGAGCTTTTGTGCCTCTCCTGAAGAATCCAGAACCTGAGCTAATTGGTAAGGAGCACAATGGAGGAAGGAGGAACATGGAGAGGACTGTGCATAGCCGGGTGATAGAGTACATTCTCTATGTGGAGTGGGAGTGGCGTAATAAGGCAGGGTCCTAGAGAAAGGGGAATACGGCCTAGGTCCACTTAAGGATGGATGTTTCGCTCAAACCAGCTGGAGTGGTGTGTCACCCCCCCTTCCTCTTCACCCCCATTTCTCAGGCACTGTCTTGATATACTTTCCCTATCCCCACCCTATCATTTCCATCTTCCCCTTCATCCTTTTCTCTTGGAGTCTTGGTGTCCCAATTCCCAGCAAAATTCAGGCACCTTCAGACCACTCCTCTGCCTAGCTTTGGGCCCAGGGACTCCAAGTACTGGCCTGAATGATGGGAGGGTTGGGATGGGTAGGTAAGGTCTCTAGTCCTCAGAGGTGCGGGTGCCTTTTCCTGGTTCTCAGAGGCCCTGCGCACACAATGTGACACCCTGGAGAGAAACCGAGTGAAACTGCTTAGAATCCAAGAAGCCAAGAAAGTTGTTCCAATCGAATCCTCTGTGAACCTCCCAGTAAGACTCCCCAAAAGTGGTCTGTCCCTGCACCCCCTCCCTTCCCTACCAGCCAACCCAAGGCTCCTGCACCCTGCCCCCACCCCCGGGATGCATTTCCTTTCCAAATCCAACATCCATGCCCAAGACCTGCTCCCAACCTCTCTTGGCCTGCTACTGGCCCTAGTTTGTAGAAAGTTTCCCTGCGGGGGGGCCTCTTTATCTACTCATGGACCCTTTCCTTTTCCAGTCCAAATCAACAGGAAGATCAGATGAAGAGGGGCCCACTCGCAGGGGTCCGACCTTTAGGACCAGAGTGGACTTTTTCAGTAGAAGGGATAAACATCGCTAACTAAATAAAGTGAGCAAGTGAGAGCAGTAATACGAAGTATGAAATTACTGGAATTCAACCTGAGGTCCCTTCTTCAAGAAAGACTCCTTCTCCCAATATCTGGACCAAGGCTTCAGTGTGCCCCAGGCACTGCGGAGGCTCTGATGGTGGGTGGGAGTGGCAGGAGAGGGCTGGGGTGAGCACATGGGTGGGGGCGAGCCAAAACGGGGAAGTCTGCTACAATGAGCCTTTGAGGGACAGAGTAGGGGGTGGGGTCTTCTCCAACCAGACTACCTCCCCTTGAGAGGCCTATCACAGCCCGCCCACTACTGCTGGGGTTCGGTGACGGATTGGCATCTTCCCTCCCCCCGCCGTGATCCACCAACTCCCCCTGCTGAAATTCCCCCAGCCCCCACCTCTCTGCCTGAGTAGTCCCTCAGGCCAGTCCTCTCTCTGCCTTCCCCCTCTCCCCCTTATCCGAGGGGAGCACCAAGGCAGCAGAAACCAGAGCTGGTTATAGGCATTTATTGAATTTATTCATTTATTGATTTGACACACTTCCCCACTCCAATCTAGCACATGATACAATCTGGGTAGGCCAGGCGCTGACACAGGAAATGATGGGAACCCACAGCAGGGGCGGGGGAGGGGACAATGCAAAGGGGACTGGGGGAGGGGCTGCTTTGGGGGCTGGGGTGGAGAAGGAGCCCCAGATGGCCACCCTGGCAGGTGCTAGTAAACCTGATCCACATTCCCCTCCATCCCTGCTCATTTCCCAGACCTTCGGCCAAGCTCCCCAGCTCCCCCTTCCCTGTTCCACCCCTCCCCCTTGCCTAGCCACCACACACACTTCCACATAACCCCTGTAGTCAGGCAAGGGGAAGAAGGGCAGGGACAGCTGTCGGGGGCCTGGAACAGGGAGGTCTCTGTGCCTAACTTTACCACCCTAAATCCTTCCCTCCTCTTCTCCCCCACCCCCTCCCACCCCTTTCCAGGCCACAAACTAATTCCAGGCCTTCAATGCACTCTCCCACCATAGCACTAACCCACACTGGGTTGTGCTGGAGTGTGGCTGTGCCCCCAGCACCACACACTCCAGACACAAGGTGAATGAGGGGGCCTGGCTTAGCCTTTTCCGCAGGGAAACTCTAAGCTAGGTGTGTGCAGACCTTATTCTAGACATCTCCGCAGCAGAGCTTCTCCCCTCCCTCAGTACTGCTCTCCACTGCTGCAGCTCTGCCCCCTGATCTGTGGTGGCCTGGAGCTCTTGAGCTCTGGAGCTCTCTCTCTCTCTCCCACTTCCCATGTTTCCCCAAGTAATGTCTGTAGTGTTTGCATCATGTCACTATGACAAAGCCTTTAGAAAGAAAAAAAAGCTTTCTCCCCATTACTAGCACCTTGCCACTGTTAAAAATCTCTATATTTGTGTTTATATTTCTTTTAAAAGTTTATAAAAAGCCTTTCTGATATCTGTAGCCTTCCAAGAGTGATTTGGCCTGGAGAGCTCCTCCAGTGCTCAGACCTTGGCCCTTCCAGGGCCCTACTACCCTACCCTACCCTACCCACCCCACTGGCCTAGGGGGCCACTGCATAAAAATCCCAGGCTCAAGCCAGCCTGGACCAGCTCAGATAAGACTACAAAAGATCCTGCTCCCAAAGGCAGGGGTAAGGCCACTGGTGACTTCACATTTCCAACAGCATTGCCCACCCCTGCTATAAAACCTAGGGGTGGGAATGGAGGGAGCCCAGGAGAGCTCCCAAGAGGGGGCCTCACCCCCTAATTGGCACAGTGAGAAGAAACCCTTTCCCTCCCCCCCTCCCTCCATAGTTCCCATATGGGGCAGCTTTATAAGTTTCTCAACACCCGTGTGAGCAGACCCCACCCTAGCTCTAAAGCAGGGTCCTGAATTCCCAGGGAGGTGTCAAGGGTAAAGAGTGAATATGGGCAGGCCTGGCTCTACCGCCGAAGCAGGGGAGGAAAAAGCTTCCAGCCGAGGCTCAGGGATCTGTGGGAAGAAGAAATGGGAGACAAAGTAAGAGGGTCATCTGGGGTATGACAACTTTCCACCATTACGGTCCACCTCCCACACCCCAAATAAAATAAACAGAGACAGCCCTTCCCCCTACCTCTCCTGTGCTGCTGCTGGGGGCGGGTGTAGCTGAGGGGAGCTCCCTCTAATATGATGCCCTCCCTCCCTTTCCCCAGGGGCTCTAGCCACCCCCTCCACCCCATTCTAAAGCCCCCTTCTCGCTCAGATCATGGCACTAACTGGGCACCCAGGAGTGGCTGTAAGTTGTGAGATGTTACCTTGGACGAAGAGGTGTCCTACCTGGCTCAAAGTTGAAGTCCAGTCCCTCGCCCCCATCCATGAGGTCGCTGATGATGTTATCCATGTCACACTCCAGGTTCTCCATATACATGTCAAGATCCAGATCCTGAGGCATTCGGTCTTGGTTTGCCACTTCAGTACCGGGTGTGAGTACAGGAGCCCCCAGCAGTTTGGGGTTGGGAGCCCCTGCCATGACCGAAAGTGGTGCTATCATGGAAAGGGTGGGAACCAGACTGCTGGGGCCTGGGGCCTCTAGCGGCTTGGGACAGAGGCCGACTCCTGTGGCTAGCTTACTGGAGGAAGGCAGCCCCCCCAGCAACAGAAGTGTCGGATCCTGGGACAGAATGGGGTCTACCTGGGTCATGAGCACATCAGCAGGGGGTGGTGGTGTATCAGAGGTGAGCAGGGCCTCCAGAGACTGGGAGCTTGCGAAGCACCCTTCTCCTGCTGCCAGGGGCCCCTCTGCTGGGCTGAAGAGGGAGGTGCTGTAGGTGTGTAAGGGCCCCGTGCCCCCAGGATGCTGCAAAGAGAACCCAGAGAGACTACTCCGAGAGAGCAGGGAATGGGACGATGTGAGATTGAGCCCATCTAACAGCTCGAGATCTTCGTTTAGGGTGGGAGGGACAACCCCAGTGTAGCTGCTGACTGACGCTGGCATCTCCCCCTCGGCCAGCACCTCCGACTCTGGCCTCATGGGGGAGTGCCGAGTGCTGACGGTGCTGGCATTGGAACTGCTTCGTGGACGGAACGTGGTCCACACATCGGCTTCTTCACGGTTTCGTGAGCAAGGGCTGCCTGACCACTTGGCGAAGTGGCCGACAGGGCTTGTTGGAGTGGTGCCTTCTGGCGGAGCTGGCAGCACAGCAGGTTTCTTCTTGGGGGCCTTGCTGCGGCCCCGAAGCAGCTTGCTGCTGCTATCCATGGAGGCTGCCCGGCGGCGGGGAGCCTTGCCACTCTTCCCTCCTTCAGGATTCAGCATCCACCAAGAGCTCTTGCCAGTAGCCTCATTGTGAACCTTGATAAACTTGCTGTGCAGGGACAGGTTGTGGCGGATAGAGTTCTAGAGGGGGCAGAAGCGGTGGGAAAGGGGCGTGAGGTGCAGGGGGCGGTGCGGGGGCAGGCCAGTGGCCAGTGGCCATGCCTCGAAGGATGCTAGGGCACAGCAGGGGCATTCCTAGAAACCCAGAGCTATCACCCCCCCCCTCACCCAGGGAAGAAAACAGGCAAAGGTAGGGGTGGAGGTTGGGGAGGTGGGGAGACTGTATACAGTTTCCACCCAAAGAGGAGATGCTCCGGCCTCTGCTGCTCCAGACTTCCCTGCACAAGGGCCCAGGAGACAAACGAATTTACAACCTACTGCTGAGGGCCCTGGGCCTGTTCTGGAAAAGCTCACAGCACTGCACTCCTCCCAGGTCTCTGAGGGGGGGGGCTGTCCGGGGCTGGTGGGCATTTACTGGGGAGACGCACTCCTGGTTCCGCAAGAACTAGGATTAGGTGGGAAAGAATTCCATGACTCCAACCTCCTTCCTTGAGTGTAGGCTTGGCTGGAGTTTGTGGGACAGTGGCCTAACATCAGCCCAAGACTGATCCACCCTGTCTTGAGCCATCTTGAGCCAATTCTCTGAATAGGTTGAGGGGCTGGAACCTGAGGGGAGCGGGAGCTCTACTCCCCTTGGGGCATTTGAGTCCCAGCTCTCCATAGGATTTGAAGATTCCCTTTTCCCCCCTCATTCCTCCCAGTCCTTGGGCAGATAGGCTCAACTACATTCAGGCCAGGCTCCTTGCTGTGCCTCAGATACACAAGGCACAGTTCCCTTCTCCCTCCCTTCTTGTCCTAGGAAGGATCTCACTTCTGTAAATTCTGCTAGCATCTCGAGGCCAAGCGTTAAGTCCCCTTTCTTCTATTAAAGTGGTTGCTTGACTTCTGCAGCCAAATCTCTTGTACAGTATTTTTCATCTGTTCCATACAATCTTACTCAACCTGTACTGTATTATTTACAATTTCACATAACCAGTCTCATGGAGTAAATGCGCCCACAGCACAGACCGTGCCTTCCCATCAGGCAGTCCTCCACAGCGTGCCCTCCTCAGAGTGCCAAGCTCCTAGTACATAACCAGCACCTTGTTTCCTTATTGGGGGGTGGCCCTCGGGTGACAAGAGTGAGCCTCCCCTTGAGGCTCTATCAGCTTCGGAGCACCTTGGCTCCTGGAAGCACCATGTTCTCCCGCCCTCCTTCCCTCCCTCTCTTCTCCCTTCCTCCCTCAATGCTGATATTCTGCTAGAGATAAGTTGTTTTTTTCTTCCCAGGGGCCCAGGGAGCTGAGATTGGCAGCTTCTTGAGCCCCCAGAGCAGCTTCTTTTTAGTGGTCGCCCCAGGCTAGTTACACCATCCTTTTGGGCGCCCCCCACATCCCTTCTCTGTCCTACCTCCTTTCCCCTACTTCTCCTCAGGAATTTGTGCCTAAGATCTCCAACCTTAGGGGCATTTGACCTCCCACATGGAGCTCTTTGGTGTTTAGAAACTTGGGAGGAGCCCAGAAGGTCTTGGAGCTACTAGGAGGTTGAGGATCTGACTGGTGCTCCAGATAAGGAGACCCTCTGCCTGGAGAGAGATGCTTAAGTGGCTTCTGGTTCCAGAGTTCTGTAGTCAAAGAACTCCTTGTCTTCCTGGGACCCTTCAGTAAGGGCTACTACCCTGGCTGTGTTGCTACTCCTCATTCCTGGAAGGAACAGACACTTGTCCATGTAGACATTAACTGTCCAGCCTCAGTAACTGAGCGCCCCCGTGACTTCTGGCACTATGACCTCCCCCCTCTTTTTGTCCTTCAGCTCTGGCTCTACTGAGAAGGTCCATTCCTCTCTCTACACTCAATACCCATGAGGCCCATTTGTTTAGCCCCTCTTCTTTAGACCTCAGAACGAGTACAGAGTACAACCTCCTACCCAGAGAGGTGTGCTCCCTAGAAACCTATCATTCTTACCTGTTGGAAGGTGTGGGGGGGTGACTCCTAATTGTTCCCCAAGCCACTTAAACAAAGTTTTCTTGTTCTAAGTGAGTGCCACCCCCTGGTGGGGTGGGAATAATCTTGGCACACCCCCCAGAGGAGCCAGTTGGGCCCCAAGGCTTACCCCTTGGGGTAGGGCAGGGTGGGGGGGACAGGCTGGGAGGCCCCAACCTCTGGCTGATTTGGCTTCGCCATCGTTCCAATGAAGAGAATCTGGGCAGCATGGACTAGCACAAAGAGGATATGATTTCTAGTTAGACCTGAGTTCAAGTTCTTGCTCTACTGACATAAGGCAAGTTTCCTGACCTTTCCATACTTTAGTTTCCCCATATGTCAAGTGGAATCTCAGAATGGCTGTGAAGATTAATAAAACAAAAAACTTAAAAACTACGTTGTAAACTAAAAATCCACAAATCAGTGTAAATTATAAGGAGGGACTACACTCCCACAGCATAGCTAACAACTCATGATTATTTCTTCTACCCGGGAAAATGAACCTAAGGGGAAAGAAAAAAACAGCTGTGTAGGCTGGGTCCAAGGAGGGGAGCTCTTTATGAGCTGAGACTGTGGTGTGGCAGTCTATCCAGAAATAGTGCCAAGGGTCTCTGTCAGCTGTCCTGTTTTCTGTCCGGCCCAACTCCTAGGGATACTGCAGATCTGATTCCTCACAGTCTCCTATACCTAGGGGAGGACCCTCTGCTCATTCAACCCTCTCTACTTCCTTGTTCGCTGGTCTCACCACCTACGGGGGTGCAATATGCCAAGGGGTTGAAGCTCCCCATTTCATGATTAGAGCCCCATATTTCTCCAGACAAGTTTTTAGAGCATCTAGCGAGATCTTTCTTCACAATTTCTTCATAGAAGGCCAAGCAAACTCCCAACCTTGTGCTCTAAAGTCAGAGCCCTATCGCTTTTTTTCCGTAACTATTATTCTTCAACAGTAAATGAAAACTCTCCCCCCACCCACCCCACCACCCCACCACCCCAGACGTAGATAGCCACTTACTAGGGAGAGTTCCCTAGCACTACAGGGTAAACCGAGGCAGGGAGCAGCTCAGGGCCCTTTTTTGCCTCCTGGTTTCTTAAGAGCAGCTACTTTACCTCATGAATATCACCTTTTTCACCTAGGCCACTCTACCCCCTCTTTTTGGGTAGAGGCGTTCTAGAACAGTACCTCTACCCTGAGGTATTGAGAGGCAAGCAGGGAATCCAAGTAATCCCACAGGAATGGGAGAAAAGGTGTTGGGGTGGGAGGTGGGGGAGGAGGAAGGCTAGGTTCATGTGGGAAATCCACACAGTTCCTGCCGTACATAGGATAAAGACTTCTCTGTGGGAATAAGTGTCTGGGGCAGCTCAAGCCAAAGTGCTGGGAGTGCTGAGCAGTGAGCAGAGAATTCAATTTTCTCCAAGGCAAGGACAGTGTCTTATTCATCTGCGATCCTCCAGCATCAAGCATTGAGCAGTGGTATATACTATGTCCTAAGTAAATGTTTGTGCAATTGATGATTTGGAGGCGGCTCTCTGGGGTGGGGGCGTAAAAGGGGCCCCAGAATGGCAGTAAGGAGGCTACGGGGCCCAGGGGCAGATGGTATCGAGACAGAGGTAAGGGGGTCATAGTTACCTTCCATCCTGCTGAGCTGTTGCTGTCACCCTTGTCCTTGAAGTAGGGCACAGTGCGGACCATCCACTCATAGATCTGGGCGAGCGTCAGTCGCTTCTCGGGGGCGCTTTCAATGGCCTGGCTGATGAGTTCTGCATATGACTGATTTCCCCAGGCATTCCGGCGGGAGCCTCCCTTCCGAGGACCTGTTACAGCCCCCAGGATCCCGGGCTGGGGGCCCCCTGCCGGCTCTGGGAGCTGGGAGGGCAACAGGGTCGGCTCTGAGTGCCCCTCCGTGAGTACCTTTTCTCCCAGACCTGGCTCCACCTCGGGCGGCTCAGGCGCTTCAGCCGACTCCGTAGAGAGCTCTGGTCGGGGAAGGGGCCAGGTGCAGGAGCGGGGACGGCTCTGGGGTTCGAAGTCGGGATCGAGGTCTATGATCGCGGCAGCCTCTGTGGCTGAATTCTCATTCCTTGGATCCATACGTGGAGTTGGACCTCCGCCGCTCAGCGTTCAGAGGAGTCTGCCACCGTCCCTCGCGATGCCTCCCCCCAGGGGGGAAGCACCGAGGGCCAGGAGGCACATTCCTGCCGGTCCTCAGAAAGTCGCGAACTTCCCCCCTCGCCCCAGGACGCTGGCCCCCAAGCTGTCCCTTCTACACAGTTCTCTGATCCTCTTCTCGACTACAGGCGGACAGCCTCGGAGCTCTTTCCGAGACACCACCTGTAACCTCCGCCTAGCGAAGACACTTTTTCTCCAACCTCTCACTCAGCTTCCTGCTCTTTTAAACCTGAGGCACGGTATCCCCTCATACATTGCGCTCCCATCACCGAACGTCTCCTTAGCCGCAGT
>PITA01018050.1:0-41480 GCA_004023965.1 Spilogale gracilis | reverse complement strand
GGGAAGGGAAGGGAAGGGAAGGGAAGAGTAAGGGAGAGGAGAGAAAGGGAGGGGCAGGGAAGGGAGGGAAGGGACAGGAAAGAATGAGAATAATGAGAGGAAAGAAAAATAAAGGAAATATTGTATACAATTTGGGAAACAAAAAGTAAATTTTTCACAGATGACATGATTGCCAATGTAGAAAATCCAAAATATTTGGGGGGGGGAATCTCTTAGAATTAATAAGTAATTATAGCAAGATTTTAGAATACAAGGTTATTATACAAAAGTCAATCACTTCCCCATATACCAACAATGAACAAGTAGAATGTGAAATTACATTTTTTAATGTAATGCCATTTATATTAGCACCTCCCAAATACAATATTTATATACAAATCTAAAAATTATGTACAATATCTAGATAAATAAAAAAATATGTACAATATCTGTCAAATACAAAATAACCAATCCAGAGCCCACACTCTTACCACCATCTTGATTAGGCTTTCACACCCTAGGCTACTATTCAGTTGCCCTAACCACCCGGGGCCAGGCTCCAAACAACTAGGGACAATCTCTGTGTCCTGGAACCCACTGAAATGATTTTAACTACCAAATCCTGAAGTTCTTTTTAAATTTTATTTGTTTTATTTTATTAACATATAATGTATTATTTGCTACAGGGGTACAGGTCTGTGAATCATCACTGTTATACAATTCACAGCACTCACCATAGCACATACCCTCCCCAATTCCCATAGCTCAGCCATGCCATCTGTGCCACCCCACTCCCATCCAGCAGTCCTCAGTTTGTTTCCAGAGATTAAGAGTCTCTTATGGTTTGTCTCCCTCCCAAGTCCCATCTTGTTTCATTTTTCCCCTCCCTTCCCCCCACTATCCCCAACCCATCTCTCTTTCTCATTTGAGAGAGATCATATGGTAATAATCTTTCCCTGAATGATTTATTTTTCTCATTTAACCCTCTAGTTATTATAATATCCCATCCATGTTGTTGCAAACGGCAGGATTTCCTTTTTTGATGGCTGCATAATATTCCTGCATGTGTGTGTGTGCGTGTGTGTGTGTGTGCACGTGCGCCCACACGCGTGCATGCATATATATGCCACATCTTCTTTTTCTTTTCATCTGTTGATGGACATCTAGGTTCTTTCCATAGTTTGGCTATTGTGGACATTGCTGCTATAAACATTGGGGTGCATGTGCCCCTTCTGATCACTACATCTGTATCTTTAGGGTAAATACCCAGTAGTGTGATTGCTGGGTCATAAGGTAGCTCTATTTTCAACTTTCTGAGGAACTCCCATACTGTTTTTTAGAGTGGCTGCACAAACTTGCATTCCCACCAACAGTGTAGAAGGGTTCTCCTTTCTCCACAGCTTCACCAACATCTGTTGTTTCCTGACTTGTTAATTTTTGCCATTCTAACCAATATGAAGTGGTATCTCACTGTCGTTTTGATTTGTATTTCCCTGATGGTAAGTAATGTTGAGCACTTTTTCATGTGTCTGTTGGCCATGTGGACATGAACAGACATTTCTGCAATGAAGACATCCAAGTCCTAAAGCTCTTTATTTTGCCTTTCCCTTTCTTTCCTGAAGAAACCACAATAAATTAACTTACCCATGGATATTGCCCCTCTCTGCCTCCTGATGGAACTCAGTGCTTTACCGTGTTTTAGAGTGCTGACAACACTTACTCCATCTTTAGTCCTCCATCTTGTTCTCCTCTCTGGTCTATAGGTGGTTCCACTTTATATAATTAGAAGGGAATGTCTGGTGCACAGGTAGTCCCACTTACATAACTACCCTATGACCTCATCACCATACCCCTCACTCCATAAAAGCTGGAATAGGGGTGAAGAACAGGAGAAGAGAATGCCCATATATTGTCTGTCTGCCTGATTGTCCCTGTCAGTAAGTTACCCTGAATAAAACACTGTGTAAATGATATGGAGTGACTTGCTTCATTTTTCAGCATTAAAGTGTCTTCTCTGTTGGGAAGATACATTATTGACCCTTATCCACCTTCTAATACCATGTGCCCCCTCAGTGTCTTGTCATGCCCTAGTCTTTTGAGAACTCTGAATAACAAATTGTCTTGTCAATGGAAAATGTCTCCTGCTCTGTGGGTCTTACTATACCTCTCAAATTTTCCATTAATACACTATATTTTTAAATACATTTAAAGAAGAATAAGCACCAATCCATCTCAAACTTTTCCCAGAAATAGAAGAGGATATAATTCCTTACTGATTCTATAAGCCCAACCCTGCTCAGAAGCCAGAAAAAGACACCACAAGAAAGAGTATTGCAGACCAATATTCTTTATACATATAAATGTACAAGTTCTTAAAAATGACCAGCAAGATGAATCTAGCAGGGGTGCCTGGGTGGCTCCATTAGTTAAGCTACTGCCTTTGGCTCAGGCCATGATCCTGGAGTCCTGGGATCGAGTTCTGCATTGGGCTCCCAGTTCCATGGGGCTGGGGGGTCCTTCTTCTCCCTTTGACCTTCTCCCCTCTCATGCTCTCTCTCATTCTTTCTCTCAAATAAATCAATTAAATCTTTTTTTAAATTGAATCCAACAATGTATTAACAGAATTATATATCATGACCGGCTGGAATTTACTCCAAGAAGCAAAAGGATTCAACCTAAGAAAATCAATCAATATAACCACCATTTTAAATGGAAATAATGCAAACAAATGCACACTCATCACCCCAACTGATGTAGAAAATGCATGTGACAAAGTCACACTCTTTTATGATAAAAACAATTAGAAAAGTAGGAAAGAAGTGAACTTCCACAATATGATAAGAAGCATTAATGAAATCCCTACAACTAGCATTATGCTCATTGGTAAAAGACAGAAATCTTCTCTGCTAAGGTTAGGAACAATCCAAAGGTACCCATTTTCATCATGGCTATTCAACATTGTCCTGGAAATTCTAACCAGGGCAATTAGAAAACAGACAAAATAAAAGCATCCAAATTGGAAAGAAAGAAGTAAGACTATCTCAATTCACAGATAGCATGATCAGAAATATAGAAACATCAAAGAACTTCCCCAAAAGCTACTAAGCTATTAAATAAATTCAGCAAAGCAAAATGATACAAGATCAAAATAAAAAAAAAAATAGTTGTGTTTCTATACACAGTGAACACTCATAAAAGGAAATTCAAAAGCAATTCCATTTATAATAGCATATACTAGAATAGACTATCAAGGGGTATCTGGGTGTCTCAGTCAGTTAAGTGTCTGCCTTTGGCTATAGATCATTACCCCAGGGTCCTGAGATTGAGTCCCATGTCAGGCTCCTTGCTCAGTGGGGAGTCTGCTTCTCCCTCTCCTTCTGCTGCTCTCTCTCTCTCTTTCTGTCTATTAAATAAATAAAATCTTTTAAAAAAAAGAATAAGTTAATCAATATAACTACAAAATGAAATACATGTACAATGAAAACTACAAAACATTGTTGAAAGAAATCACAGAAGACCTAAAATTATTTGAAATATATCCTACTGCTCATCGGTAAGAAGATTTAATATTTTAGAGATGTGCCAAAACTACCTGAATTTGTGTCTACAGCTTCAACACAGCCGTTTCTTTTTTCAAAAATGGAAACACCAGAATTCCTTAAATTCTCATGAAATTACAAATAAATGTATATTAACTCCCAAAGATATAAATATTCAATGGATATTATTCAGCTATAACAAATTAATGAAGGTCTGATACATGTTACACATAAATAAACCTTAAACAATATTCTAAAAAATAAGCCATTCACAAAAGAAAGTATATTGTGTGATTTCATTTAAATAAAATATGTGGAATACAGAAATTCATAGAGATTAAAGGTTATCAGGAGCTGGTAAAATGGGAATATATATATTAAGTTTATGTTTGGAAGGATGAAATGTCTGGAATTAATGGTGAGGTTAATATAACATTTATTGTAATTAATGTCCTGGAATCACTCACTTAAAAATTGGTTAAAATGGAAATACACACACATACACACATGTAACAATAAAATATTTAAATAAATAAACAAGTGTAGGTTTAAACTCAAAAGTCATTGTTGAATTTTTGATATTAGACAGGTCATTTGAACTTTCTTAGTTTATCCATTTAAAAATTGAACTAATAGTGTCTTTCTACATGCTATTATAACATATAAAGTAAGTAAATTACATTGAATATGCAATGTATCTAGAAGAGTACCTTGCACATATTATACATTTTCCTTCTTTTCTTTCTTTACTTTCCCACTTTTATCTTGTTAAAAATTTTTATTTTTTCCATAACCCCGCCACGCTATCCCCCCCACACCTCCGAGCAACCCTCATTTTTTCCCCTGAGATTAAGAGTTTATTATGGTTTGTCTCCCTCTGTGGTCCCATCTTCTTTCAATCTTTGTTCCTCCTTACCTCCCATGATCCCTAGCCCTGCCTCTCAAGTTCCTCATATCAGACAGATCATATGATACTTGTCTTTCTCTGATTGACTTATTTTTCTCAGCATAATACCCTCCAGTTTCATCCACATCATTGCAAATGGCAGGATTTGGTTCTTTTTGATGGCTGCATACTATTCCATTGTGTGTGTGTGTGTGTGTGTGTGTGTGTGTGTGTGTGTGTGTACACATACACTACAACTTTATCCATTCATCTATTGATGGATATCTACCTTCTTTCCATAGTTTGGCTAAAAATAGCCACTGCTGTTATAAACATTTGCATGCATGTGCCCCTTCAGATCACTACATTTGTATCTTTATGGTAAATACCCAGTAGTATGATTGCTGGGTCATAAGGTAGCTCTATTTTCAACTTTTTGAGTAATCTCCATACTGTTTTCCAGAGTGGCTGCACCAGCTTCCATTCCCACCAAAAGCGTAGGAGAGGTCCACTTTCCCCACATCCTTGCCAACATCTGTTGTTTCCTGACTGGTTAATTTTAGCCATTCTGACTGGTATAAGGTGATATCTCACTGTGGTTTTACTTTGTATTTCCCTGATGGTAAGTAATGTTGAGCACCTTTTCACGTGTCTGTTGGCCATTTGGATGTCATCTTTGGAGATATGTCTGTTCATATCTTCTGCCAATTTCTTGATTGGATTATTTGTTCTTTGGGTGTTGTGTTTGAGGAGTTCTTTATAGATTTTAAATACTAGCCCTTTATTTGAAATATCATTTGCAAACATCTTCTCCCATTCTGTCCATTGTATTTTGGTTTTGTTGACTGTTTCCTTTGTTGTGTAAAAGCTTTTTATCTTGATGCAGTCCCAACAGTTTATTTTTTTCCCTTTGTTTCCCTTGCCTTTGGTGACGTTTTTAGGAAGGAGTTGCTGCATTTGAGGTTGAATAGGTTGCTGCTTGTGTTCTCTTCAAGGATTTTGATGGATTCCTATGTTGAAGTCTTTCATCCATTTTGAGACTATTTGTGTGTGTGGTGCAAGGAAATGGTCCACTTTCATTCTTCTGCATGTGGCTTTCTAATTTTTTCAACACCACTTGTTGAAGATACAGTCTCTTTTCCACTGGACATTCTTCCCTGATTTGTCAAAGATTAATTAAAGGTCCATTTCTGGGGCTTCTCTATTCTGTTCCATTGATCTGTGTGTCTGTTTGTGCCAGTACAATACTATTTTGATGATTACACATTTTTGGTAGAGCTTAAATTCAAGAATTGTGATGCCACCAGCTTTGGTTTTCTTTTTTAACAATCCTCTGACTATTCAGGGTCTTTTCTAGTTCCATACAAATTTTAGGATTATTTGTTCCAGTTGTGTGAAAAATGTTGGTATTTTGATAGGGATTGCATTAAATGTGTAGATTGCTCTAGGTAGTTTTTGTAGATTGCTCTAGGTACATTTTCATAATATTTTTTTCTTCCAATCCATGAGCATGGAATCTTTTTCCATTTTTTTGTGTCTTTCTCAATTTCTTTCATGAATACTTTATAGTTTTCTGAGTAAAGATTCTTTGTCTCTTTTGTTTGGTTTCTTCCTAGGTATGTTATGTTTTTGCACCCCAAATCCTTCACTTCTCTTTCTTCTGTTTTGCTGTTGGTGTATAGAAATGCAACTAATATCTGTGCATTGATTTTATATCCTGACACTTTACTGAATTCCTGTATGAGTTCTAATAATTTTGGAGTGTCTTTTGGGTTTACCACATAAGGTATTGTATCGTCTGTGAAGAGTGAAAATTTGACTTCTTTGCCAATTTGGATGCCTTTTATTTCTTTTTGTTGTCTGATTGCTGAGACTAGGACTTCTAATATGATGTTGAATAGCAGTGGTGATAGTGGATAGCCCTGCTGTTTTCCTAACCCTAGGGAAAAAGCTCTTGTTTTTTCCCCATTGAGAAGGATAGCCACTGTGGGTTTTTCATAGATGGCTTTTATGATATTGAGGTACATACCCTCTATCCCCACATTATGAAGCATTTTGATCAAGAAGGGATGCTGTGCTTTGTCAAATGTTTTTTCTGCATCTATTGAGAGGATCATATGGTTCTTGTTCTCTCTTTTATTAATGTACTGTACCAGGTTGATTGATTTCTAGATGTTGAACCAATCTTGCAGTCCAGGAATAAATTCCACATGGTCATTTAATATACAGGTGGATCCTACTGGCTAATATTTTGGTGAGAATTTTTGCATCCATGGTCATCAAGGATGTTGGTCTGTAATTCTCCTTTTTGATGGGGTCTTTGTCTGGTTTGGGGATCAAGGTAATGCTGGCCTCATAAAATATGTTTGGAGGCTTTCCTTCCATTTCATTTTTTTAAACAGTTTCAGAAGAATAGGTATTAATTCTTCTTGATATGTTTGGTAGAATTCCCCTGGGAAGGCATCTGGCCCCGGGCTTTAGTTCATTGGGAGATTTTTGATGACTGCTTCAATCTCCTTACTGCTTATGGGTCTGTTCAGGTTGTCTATTTCAGTTTTGGTAGTATATATGTCTCCAGAAATGTATCCATTTCTCCCAGACTGTCTAATTTGCTGGTGTATAGCTGTTCATAATATGTTCTTATAATTGTTTTTCTTTGGTGTTAGTTGTGATCGCTCCTCTTTCATTGATGATTTTATTATTTGAGTCCTTTCTCTTTTCTTTTTCATAAGTCTGGACAGGGGTTTATCAAACTTGTTAATTCTTTTAAAGAACCATCCCCTAGTTTTGTTGATTGGTTCTACTGTTTTTTTTTTTGTTTCTATTTCATTGATTTCTGCTCTGATTTTTATTATTTCTCTTCTCCTGCTGGGCATTTGTTTGTTTGTTTGTTTTGTTTTGTTTTCCCGTTCTTTCTCCAGCTCCTTTAGAAGTAGGGTTAGGTTGTGTACTTGAGACCTTTCTTGTTTCTTGAGAAAGGCTTGTATTGCTATGTACTTTCTTCTTAGGACAAACTTTTTTTGTGTGTCCCAATGATTTTGAACAGTTCTGTTTTTATTTTCATTTGTTTCCATAATTTTTTTTTAATTCTTCTTTAATTTCTTGGTAGACCTATTCATTCTTTAGTAGGACACTCTTTAGCTTCTATGTATCTAAGTTCTTTCCAAATTTCCTCTTGTGATTCAGTTCTATTTTCAAAGCATTGTGGTCTGAAAATATGCAGGGAATGATGCCAGTCTTTTGATACTAGTTGAGACCTGATTTTTGACTTGTAATGTGATTTATTCTAGAGAATGTTCCATGTGCACTACAGAAGAATGTGTATTCTGTTGCTTTGGGATGGAATGTTCTGAATGTATCTGTGATGCCCATCTGGCCCAGTATGTCATTTAAAGCATTTATATCCTTGCTGATTTTTTGCTTAGATGATCTGTCCATTTCAGTGAGAGGGTATTAAAGTCCCCTACTATTATTGTATTTTTGTCAATGTGTTCCTTTAATTTGCTTATTATTTGGTTCATGTCATTGGCTGCTCCCATGTTAGGGGCATAGATACTTAAAATTGTTAGATCTTATTGTTGGGAAGACACTTTAATTATGATACCGTGCTCTACCTCATCTCTTACTATAGTCTTTGCCTTAAAATCTAATTTGTCTGATATAATGATTGACACCTCAGCTTTCTTTTGATGTCCATTAGAATGGTAATTGTTTTCCGCTCCCTCACTTTAAATCTGGAAATTGTCTTTGGGTCTAAAATGAGTTTCTTGGAAACAGTATATTGATCAGTCTTTTTTTAAAGCATTCTGATACCCTGTATCTTTTGATTGAGTTATTTAGCCCATTTACATCCAGGGTAACTATTGAAAGATATGAATTTAGTGCCTGTAAGGTGATTGTTACTGTATATCATCTCTGTTCCTTTCTAGACTGTCACTTTTGGGCTCTCTCTTTGCTTAGAGAACCCCTTTCAATATTTCTTGTAGGGCTGGTTTGGTGTTTGCAAATTCTTTTAGTTTATGTGTGTTTTGGAAGATTTCTATCTCTCCATTTTAAATGATAGCCTAGCTGGATACAGTATTCTTAGTTGCATTTTTGTTGTTGTTGTTGTTTAGTGCTCTGAATGTATCATGCCACTCCTTTCTGGCCTGCCAGGTTCTGCGGCTAGGTCTGCTGCCAATCTAATATTTCTGCCATTGTATGTTACAGACCTCTTCTCCAAGCTGCTTTCAGGATTTTTCCTTTGTCACTGAGACTTCTAAGTTTCAGTATTAGATGATGGGGTGTAGACCTATTTTTATTGATTTTGGGGGTTCTCCATGTCTCCTGGATTTTGATGCTTGTTCCCTTTATCATTTTAGGGAAATTCTCTACTATCATTTGGTCTGATATAACTTCTGCCCCCTTCTCTCTTTTTCTTCTTCTGGGATCCCAATTATTCTGATATTGCTTCATCTTATGATATCACTTATCTCTCAAATTTTCCCCTCATAGCCCAGTGGTTATTTGTCTCTCTTTTTCTCAGCTTCTTTATTTTCCATCATTTGGTCTTCTATATCACTAATTCTCTCTTCTGCCTCATTTATCCTAGCATTAAGAGCCTCCATTTTTTATTGTCTCTCATTAATATCTTTTTTATTTTGATTTCAACTTTGTTAGATTTCAGTTCTTTTCTCCAGAAAGGGATTTTATTTCTCCAGAAAGTGATTTTCTAATATCTTCCATGCTTTTTTTCAGTCCAGCTAGCACGTTGACTGTCATCATTTTGAACTCTAGTTCTGACATATTACTAATGTCGCTATTGACTAGGTCCTTAACTGTCAGTACTGACTCTTGTTTTTTGTTTTTTTGTCTGTCTGTTTGTTTGTTTTGTTTTTGAGGTGTGTTTTTCTGCCTTGTCACTGTAACCAGGTAAGAATAGATGAATGAGAGAATAAAAAACTAAAGGGGTAGTGATGACCCCAGAAAAATATACACTATCCAAATAAGAAGAGACCTGAAACTGGGAGAAGAAGAAATGGAAAAAAAAATTATTTAGCTCTATCCGTATGTATCTATACCTTTTGTCTCTCTGTATATATGATTAGACTGGTGAATAGAACAGGGGCACACATTTGATTTTGGGTATATTTTGGTCTGTTAGAAGAAACTGCCTCTCAAAATTTTAAAGAAAGAAAAACGTATATATGTGCAAAAATATGGGTAAAAATACGGATATACACAATGAAGAGATGGGATATGGAAAAAATTATGATGAATTCATATGAATTCATGAAAATGATGATTATATTTATACTATGAATATGATGAAATAAGATGGAAATTTAAAAAAGATTCTAAAAAAGCAACTGATAAGAAGTTGGTTGGGGAAAAAAGAGGGAAGAATGTGATGAGGCTGGAGACTAGAACAAAGCCATGCACTAGATTTAGGGTATATTTTTATCTATTAGAAGAAACTGTATCTCATCGTTTTAAAGACAGAAAAATCTATATACATTCAAAAAATAAACAAACATAATGAAGGGATAGAATATCACTAAAACAATGAAATTGAAAATATTTTAAAGGTATTGATAAGATAAAATAGTTAAAAATGTTAATATAGGAAATCAATAAATTAAAATAAGAATAAGAAAATATTACAAATAAAAAAAATAACTTTGAAAGACTAAAGAATCATGGCAAAAAAGCCATGAATTCTATGTGATGTATTGCCCTAGCCCTGAAGTTCCACAGTTCTTATTGATCAGTGACCATGGTCTTCGCTGGACATTCTTGATGATCTCCTGGGAAAGGGGCCTTGTAGTGATTTTCAAATGTCTTTTACCAAGGAGGAACTGCCCTGCCCTTGCCAGCGGCCAAGCTAAGCAATCTGCTCAGGTTTGCTCTAGGTAGCGTTTGTTCCCTGAACCCTTTTCATACAGTTTTGGAGGATAGTGGTGAAGATGGTGGCCTCCCAGTCTCCAACCCAGTGGAGCTGAAAGCCCAGGGTCCCAATTCTCAGTGTGCCTTTAGAGAAAAGTGATCAATCCTGCCTGTCTCCCTGGTCTCTGGCCACACTCTGTGCTCACCCAGCCTGTGAGCAAGGATTTTTCTCTCTGGGACTTGGCCCTATTTTAGTCCCCAAATCTAGCAGATTCCTGCAGTGTGCTCACATACTGCTCCTCTTGGTGGAAGAAGGAGGGTGTTTCCTTGGATCTGCCACTTCTGGGGTCCCTGGTCGAACAACAGTGGCCTGACTGCACCTCGGATCACAGTTTAAGGTAACCTGAAACTGAGAGCCCACTCCTCAGCTTCATTTTTGAAGCTGGTTTCCCTTTTCTGATACCTGGGAGCTCTGCCACTATCAGGCACCCCAGGTCCTTTTGTGACCCCGCAGGTCCTGACACCACATTGTCCCGGTGAGGATTCCACCCCTGCTTCTTCTCAGTTGAGTCAACTTCTAAAAGTTCTGATTTTGTACTCCACTACTCTATTGCTGGTCAGGAGCCATCCTCTCCCCCTGCAGTCTATCTTCCCAAATGCCATAGCTGATTCACTTCTCCATGCATCCTACCTTCCAGAAAGTGGTCACTCTTCTGTTTCTAGAATTGCTGCTTTTTTTCTCTTTGACCTATTGATTTTGTAGGTGTTCTGACTTGTTTGATAACCATCCAGCTGAACTCCTGGGACCTGATTATATCTAGGTCTCCTACTCCTCTGCCATCTTGCTCCTCCCCTACTTTTATCTTTTTGTGTGAATTGGTAAATTTGTTTTTTACAAAATAACTCAGTTAAACTTCTGGTTGTATTTTTAGATAAACTCTTTGTTGTTTTAGAATAGTTTTTTTTTTTTTTTATTTTTAAGAAAGATGTAGAGAGTTCCTATATAAACCACATTCAGTTTCCACTGTTATTAACATCTTATATTAGCATAGTATATTTGTTACAGAGATTAATATGGACATTATTTTAACTAAAATCTAACTTTATTTAGATTTATTTTTTACCTACTATCCTTTTCTGTAGCAGGACCACATTCAGTATATTAGATAACATCATTCACTCATGATGTCTGCTTAGACTCCTCTTACCATAACAGCTTCTTAAACACCCCATCTTCTTGATGCCTTTGATAGTTTTGAGGAGCAATGATCAGATATTTTGTAGGATACTATTTTAATAGAATTCATCAGTCTTCTTTTTATGATTATGTTATAGTTTTGAGTTCCAGAGAGGAAAACCACAGAAATGACATTTTCGTCACATATCCATGGTGCATAATATCAACATTACCCATATAGTCAATGTTAACCTTGATCACCTGGCAGAGGTAGTGTTAGATATATTTACCCACTGTAAAGTTTGTTTTGAACCATTTAAGTACCATACTCTTTATTTTTTAGTTGAAATATAATTGGCATATACCATTATATTATTTACAGTTGTGCAACATATTGATTCAATATGATTTGGAATCCTTATAAACAATGCAGTAAGTCTAGTTACCATCTGTCACCACACAGTGTTACATTTGTTTTTCTCCTGGTGACAAGATCTTTTAAGATTTACTATGTTAGAAACTTTCAAATATGCAATCCAATATTATTGACTATAGTCACCTTGTTGCACCCTATATCCCTATGACCTATTTTATAAGTGGAAGTTTGTACTTCTTGTTTCCTCCACCTGCTTCACCTACCCCCTAACCTCCTTCCTTCTGGAAACCACTAATATGTTCTCAGTATCTGTGAGTTGTTTGCTTGTTTTGTTTTTTAGATTTCACATATAAGTGAAATCATATAATATATGTAACCTTTTTTTTAAAGTATATGTAATTCTTGTCTGACTTATTTCACTTAGCATAATACCCTCAAGGTCCATCCATGTTGTCACAAATGGCAAGAGGTCATTAGTTTTATGGTTGGGTAGTATTTATATATGCCACATCTTTATCCATTTATCCATTGATAGATAGGTTCTCTCTTATCTTGGCTACTTGAAATAATGTTTCAATGACCAGAGGTGCATATATCTTTGTTAATTAGCATTTTAATTTTATTTGAATAAATACTGAGAAGTGGAATTTCTGGATCATATGTAGATTTCCATTTTTTTAAAAACCTTTTGAGGAAGCTTCATACTGGTTTTCATAGTGGCTGCACCAATTTACATTCCCACCGATAGTGCACAAGTGTTTTATTTTTTCCATATCTTTCCTAACATTTATTTCTGTTTCTTTAAAATTTTATTATTATTATTATTATTATTATTATTTTATTTTTAGCCCATTCTGACAAGTGTGAGGTGATATTTCTTTATGGCTTTGATTTGAATTTTTCTGCTGATTAGTAACATTGGTCATCTGTATGTTCTTTGGAAAAATGTGCATTCAGATTTTCCACCCATTTTTAAGTGGATCTTTTCATATATTTTGGATATTAATTCCTTAATAATTTGCAAATAATTTCTCCCATTCATTAGGTTGTCTTTTCATTTGGTTGATGGTTTTCTTCACTATGAAGAAGGTTTTAGTTTGATGCATTCCATATGTAACATATTCATACATATATAAATATATATATATATATATATACATATTTATGGAATATATATATATGTTTTGTTGTTCTTGCTTTTGCAGTTAGATTCAAACTTCATTGTCAAGACTGATGTCAATGGGGGGCTGTCCATTTTGTGTTAATTTTTGTTTATGGTATAAAATAGTGGTCCAGTCTCATTATTTTATATAGGACTGTCTAATTTTTCCAACTCTCTTTATTGAACAGCTATTTTTTTTCCATTGCATAGGCTTGCCTTCTTTGTCACAAATTAACTAACAATATACATGTGTGTTTATTTCTGGGCTCTTTACTCTTCCATTGATTTATGTGTCTATTTTTATGAGAAAGCCATACTTTTTTGATTATTATAGTTTTTCACTGTAGTTTGCAATCAGCGAGTGTGATGTCTTCAGCTTTGTTCTTATTTCTCAAGATTGGTTTGGCTCTTCAAGATCTTTTGTGGTTTCATAAAAATTTTATTTTATTTTTATTTTTATTTTTTTAAAGATTTTATTTATTTATTTGACAGAGAGAAACACAGCCAGAGAGGGTACACAAGCAGGGGGAGTGAGAGAGGGAGAAGCAGGCTTCCCGCCGAGCAGGGAGCCCAATGTGGGACTCGATCCCGGGTCTCCGGGATCATGACCTGAGCCGAAGGCAGTGGCTTAACCAACTGAGCCCCCCAGGTGCTCCTCCATAGAAATTTTAGATTATTTGTTCTATTTGTGTGAATGATTCCACTGGAATTTTGATAGAGATTGGATCAAATCTGCAGATTGCTTTGAGTAGTATGGACTTAAGAATTAAGAATGGAATTAAGAATGTTAATTCTACTTCATGAGAACAAAATGTTTTCCATTTATGTGTGTCTTCCTCAATTTATTTTATCAATGTCATAGTTTTCAGTCTGTGGCTCTTTCATTTACCTTGTTAAATTAATTCCTGGTTTTTTTTTTTAATTTTTTAAAGATTTTATTTATTTGAGAGAGAAAGAGAGAAGAGAGGGAGCCTCAGAGGGAGAAAGTTACTCTCCACTGAGCAGAGAACTTGATGTGGGACTTGATCCCAGAACCTTGAGATCATGCCCTGAGCCAAAGGCAGCTGCTTAACCAACTGAACCACTCCAGGAGCCCCTCGTTTTATTTAATTATTTATTTTTAATACAATTGTAAATGTGGTTGTCTTCTCAATTTTTCTTTGTGATAGCTCATGTCAGTGTATAAGAATATAACCAAACCACGTTTTGTATATTGATTTTACATCTGGCAACTTTATTGAATTAGTTATTTACTAGTTCTAACAGTTTTAGAGTAGGATCTTCAGGGTTTTTGATAAATAAACTCATATGGTCTGCAAATAGTTTTACTTCTTCCTTTGCAATTTGTATGCTTTTTATTTATTCATTTTTCCTAATTGCTCCAGCCAAGCCTTCCAATACTATGTTGAGTAAAAGTGGTGAGAGAACATTCTTGTTTCCGATCTCAAAGGAAAGATACTATATTTTAGCCATGCAGTATTGTGTTAGCTGTCATATATGGCTTTTATCATGTTGAAATACATTCTGTTTATACCCATTTTGTTGAGATTTTTTTATCATAAGTGCATGTTGACTTTTTTCAAATGCTTTTCTGTATACATTTAGATAATCATATGATTTTTGAGCTTTATTTTGTTAATGTGGTGCATCACATTGGTTGATTTGCAGATACTGAACCATCTTTGAATCCTGGAATAAATCCCATTTGATCATGGCATATGATCTTTTTTAATATATTGTTGAATTTGGCTTGCTAATAATTTGTTGGAAATTTTTGCATCTATATATCACAAATAATAATTTTACCATCTTAAAAATTTCTTTGTGCTTCCCCTATTTAAACCTCATCTTTGCCAAAAGTGTGTTAAATGTTGACCTGTGTAATAATCTTTTTTAATTTGGGTATTCACAGAACGTCATATAAATGGAATCATACATTGTGTGGACTTCAGACTTGATTCTTTAGAATATCCCAAATATTGGATCAACAATCATAAAACCACAATTCATTTATGATGGAAATGAAAATTATGTAATAAATGGCAAGTGGTATAAAGAGGTTCCATGTTATTGAAGTAGAAGATTACATCTTCTACATTGATATTTAGCAATATCCATTTAAAAATCATCCACATATTTGCATGGCTTAAAGAGATATTCCTTTTTGTCACTGAATAGTATTCCCTTATACAGATATACCAGTTTGGTTTTCTATTCAACTATTGAAAGACATCTTCACTGCTTTCATTTTTCTGACTATTATGAATAAAAATTTACATGCAGGTTTTTATGTAAACATGTTTTCAATTCATTTGTGTATATAGCTAGAAGCATGATTGCTGGTTCTTACAGCAGTACTTATTCATCTTTCTTTCTTCTAAATACTCTTAACCTCTTTTTTTAAAGTGGTACAGAAAACTTCGGCAGTTTGCTTCAAAGTGGTTGTACCATTTTAAGCATTCATGAGCAGTAAGTAGAGTTACTTTTGTCCTCCTTGAGATGAGTAGAGTTATTTTTACCCTCCTTCAGATTGCACTGTATCTATAAATTAAGTTGAGAGGAATTGATATCTTAATAATATTGAATCTTCCCATCAGTGGGAACAAAATCGTTCCCTTTCTTTAAATCGGTGATCTTCCATCAATAGTTTTCAGCATGCAGCGCGCACACACACACACACACACACATACGCACACACACGCATATACATGAACTTTAATTTTTGGTACTATTATAAATATTATTATTTTTTAAAATTCCAACTCAAAATTTCATTTCTGGTTTATAGGAAATTGAATTTTGTATAGTAAACTTCTATCTAGTGATCTTGCTATACTTGCTTATTAGTTCTTAGAGTATTTGTACAAATTTTACTAGAAAGACAATCATGTTATATTGGTATTTTTATTTATTTGTTTGTTTGTTTTAAGTGATCTCTATAGCCCATGTGGGGCTTGAATAAATGACCTGGAGATGAAGAGTTTCATGCTATTGACTGAGCCAGCCAGGCACCCACTCGTTTTTTATTGCAATAAACACTCCAAGTAAACTTTCATACTTTTAACTTTAAATCATTGATATTTCACATTTCTATTTTATCTGAAGTTTTAGCATTAATAATAGTATTAGTAGCAGTAATAATAAGAATAATAATTAAAGCATACAACACTTACTACATGCCACACATTATTCTAAACACTCTTCATATATTAATTTGTATGTAATTTCTTCCATTCTAAGTTTCTTCCAGTTTTTGTTGCAATGTATATCCAAGTATTAGGCTGGAAGAGGACAATATATGTGTTGGCACTTGCTAGTGAGAAATTATTTGCATATGATTCTGAGGAAATTCCATTTATTAAATCTCCTTAACACTGCAATTCTCAAGTGTGTTTCCAAATTTTAACTCATTTTTTATAATATCTGTTCATTTTTTATACAATAGCCATTTTTCATGGCTACTACTTTTGAGGCTTATTAAAATAGACATATTTTCAGAGTGTTTTCAAACACAGGCAGTTATCAGCTATAAGAATGGGCATTTCTAACATTTTATTGTAGCCTGGTTTGACCAACAGTCTTTGAGTTTTTATTTAAATGTTTTGAATTTTACTAATTTGAAAGCCTCATTCTTTACTAAGGACTAAGGTAAAATGTACCTATGATTCCTTAAATTAAAAAAAAAGTAATTCAAGAACATTTATTGTTTTGTATGCATGTGCTGCTCAACCTACAAGTGGTGTGTGGGAAATGTCATTTAAAACAATGGTGTTCAAAAAATGCTAATTAAAAATAAATTCGGACCCAAGAAACACTTTTTCCAAAATATCGTTGAAAAGTTATGACTGAAGAATCACACTTCTAAGTTTTTTTCATTAAAAGGTAAACTGCCTTCCTGAATAGATTTCCAGGTTTAAAGGAAACATGGGGGTGCCTGGGTGGCTCAGTTGGTTAAGTGACTGCCTTTGCTCAGGTCATGATCCCGTGACCTGGGATTGAGTCCCACATTGGGCTCCCTGCTGGGTGGGAAGCCTGCTTCTCCCTCTCTCACTCCCCCTGCTTGTGTTCCCTCTCTAGCTGTGTTTCTCTCTGTCAAATAAATAAATACAATCTTTTTTTTTAAAAAAAAGGAAACATGACATTTCATTTCACAGTTACTAATTCCATGCTCATTAAAAACAGGGACTCCATAAATGTTGACGATCTGGCTGTCAAAGGGAGATGCAGGAAAGTCACCAGCAACTATTTCTAACTGATATGAATCTCATTCCCCTAACAGATGTACAACGTATAGTTTTCTCTACTTATCTGTTTAATTCAGCTTGATTTGTATTGTCTACTCTTATTTGTTCTGGGGAGATAGGCACTCTTAGAACCAAAATATACCTGCACCTTAGAATTGATACTGAGTTCAGTACGTTGGCTTCTTTTTCCTAGGGTGAAGAGAGTGTTTTGTGCTTTGTTGGAAGGAGAACATCAGTTCAAGGGCAGGAAGTGGACGGTAATGGGCCTCTAACTTGGGTAATAGGAGGTCTGCTAACACTGGTAATGCATCAGAGGCGATCTTTCCAAGCTCAGCAGAATCAGCTCCACTTATTTATACCTTCTCTGACTTGTTTTCCTTCACTCTAGAACTCTAGATAATTTCTGAATGGGCTCTATGTTTTTTAACTAGTGCTTTTAGAATATTTTTTTTTCTTTGTAAATCCCTTTTTTTTTTTCCCTCCATGTGCAGTGATTAAAGTATTCACAAAAATGAAATTGTCTTTTCCTTCCAGGGCTGGTCACAGCTTAGGTATGAGTCCAAAGATATGATGGGATTTTTGAAATCATCATCCATATCTTCCTCTTCAACTTCAGGGAGGAAGCCCACCCACTGACTTATTATCCAAATTAGAAGTTTTTAGTTTCCCTTCTTAAGTCTTTAGATTATTAGAAAACTGTTATTCCCTGGGGCCCTTTCCTGTGTTTTTACTCTAGATTTTGCTTGTTTGGTTTGGTTTGGTTTTCTCTGATATTATGATTTGCCTTTTTAAGATGGTTGTCTAAAGCAATCTACAAGGGGATTAAAAACTTCTTGATGCTGCTGCCTTTTCTTTCTTTCTTTTTCTAGATACCACCAGTGGCAAGATTAATCAATCAGTCATCACTACCCTGTTGAAACTATGTGCCAATGGTTGTCTTAATTTTAGCCTCAACACAACCCAAGGAAATGTGTTATATTATCTCCATTTTACAGATGAGGCAACTGAGGCTCAGGGAGATCAAATTAATAACATAACAGTCAGAAGCAAAAGTAGAATTTGAATCTAATCAGTGTAGGCCCTGCATCAGCAACCAATGGAAAAAAAAAAGTTGAACAGCTTAGCCCTAGAGGGCAGTAATAACCCATGTGTCTTGGTTTCCCCCAAAACAGAACCTGATACATAGACACCAAATAAATTTGCATGAAGGAATGAAGGAATGAGTCAATGTCATTTGCTCTTAGGAACCTACCCATCAGTTGTGGGGTTTAAGTTAGGACAGCCCAGGCACCTAATCTTAACCTGAAAGATTAATCTTTCCTCTTACTATTCTTGTATCTAAAAGGAATAACTAAATAATCTTCAAACATCATCATTGATTCCAACTCCAATGACTGGATCAGAGAAGATCGGATTAGATGCCAGCCAGAGCTTTAGCAGAAATGGCAGACACATGGCCTGACATCTCATCCAAAGGGAAAATCCCATGGTTGTTCTTCCTTCGTCTTTTCCTTTTTATATAGACTTTATTTTTTAGGTCAGTTTTAGCACAAAAGCAGCAAAACTGAGCAGAACCGCAGAGTTCCCATATACCCCATTTCTCCATACATGGAAAGCCTCCCTCATCACCAGAGCAGTACAGTTGTTTTAACTGATGAACCTACTTTGGCGCATCATTATCACTGAAATTCCACAGTTTACATTAGGGTTTACTCCTGTTGTTATACATTCTGTGGGTTTTGACAAGTATATAATGGTATGTATCCACATTATAACATCGTATAGAATAATTTTAGCACCCTAAAATATCCTCTGGGCTTTGTCTATTCATCCACTTTCAGATAACACTATACCACTTTATGAATAATGCAAGTACTTTATAATAATAATAAAATATTCCAGTTCCTCTCTCCTATCCTTTGTATCACTGCTGTCATTCATCTCATTTATACTTATGTAAGTAAATATATATAATATATATGTTTATATAAGTCAAATAAACAAACATTAACATACATATAAGGAAATAAATGTTTTAAACACATTGTTTTCTGTTAGATCAAATAAGAAAAAAGAAAAGCACGGGCCCTGGGTGCCTCAGTCAATTAAGCATCTGCCTTTGGCTCAGGTCATGGTCCCAGGGTCCTGGGGACTGAGTCCCAAATCAGGCTCCCTGCTTAATGGGGAGTCTGCTTCTCCCACTTTCACTTCCCTGCTTGTGGTCTCTCTCTTTCTCTCTCTCTCTACCAAATAAATACATAAAATATTAAAATAGTCTCCCTTTATTTTAATAGTTCTGAATTTCTGACATATTAATTTCCTTCTCACTTAAGAATTTCTTTTTAACATTTTATACAAGGTGGATCCATGTGCAACAAACTCTTTCAATGTTGTTTGTTTGAGAAATTCTTATATTTTTCATTTACTTTTTTTTAAAGTAAGCTCTATGCCCAAAGTAGGCTTAAACTCACAACCCTGTGATCAAAAATTGCATGCTCTACCAACTGAGCCAGTCAGGTGTGCCCTCATTTACTTTTGCTTTTGAAGGATAATTTTTCAGTGTGCAGAATTCCCATTTGGTGAATTTTTCTTTCAACAATTTATCTCATGTCTCTTCTTGCTTGTATGGTTTCTGAGGAGAAGTCAAATGTAATTCTTATCTATGTTCCTAAATAGGTAAAGTTGTCTTTACCAATGACTTTTTTCAGAAATTTTTTTATCTTCATTGTTCTGAAATTTGAATATGACACACTTAAGTGTAGTATTCTTTTGTTTGTTTGTTTTGGTTTTAATTTTAGGGGGAGAGGATTTGTCTTGTTTGATGGTAACTAGGATTTCTGGATCTTTGGTATAGGTTTTGATATTGAACTGGGGGAAATTCTCTGTAAATATTGCTTCAAATATTTCTTCTGTTCTTCCTCTTCCTCCTTCTCCTCCTCCTTCTTCTTTCTTTGTCCCCTTCCTTATCCTTTCCCTCCTTTTCTTCCTCCTCCTCCTTCTTCTTGTTCTGGTTTTTCCATTACATGCATCTTAGAGAATGTTCTCTCGTTTCTGGGATTTTCTGTTTCTTTTTCTTTCCTTTTCTTTCTTAGTATGTTTCTCTTTGCTCTTCAGTTCTGTAGGTTTCTATGTATATATTATCAAGTTCAGAAATTCTTTGCTAAGCTATGTCCAGTGTAATAATGAGCTCATCTAAGGCATTCTTCATTTCCACCACAGAGTTTTTGATCTCTAGCACTTTTTTTTTTTGGTTCTTTCTTAGAATTCCAGACTCTCTGTTTTCACTATCCATATTTGTGCACGTTACCTACTTTTAATGTTAGATCTCAGTCTATTAATCATAGCTTTTTAAAGTTCCTTGTCTGATAATACCAAAATCTCTGTCATATCAGAGTCTGGTTGGATGCTTGCCGGGTCTTGTCAAACTGTATTTTTCTTTTTAGTATGCCTTGTAATATCTTGTTGAAAGCTCGACATAATGTCGTGGGTAACTCTGGGTAGGTGTTTTTGGCTATGCAATGAAGTGTGTGGAGAGGAGACATGTTCTATAGTCCTGTGATTCCTCCACAGTCTCTTAATGAGCCTCTGTCTCTCAGCTGTGAAACTTACAAGTTTCTTACAAGACTTTCAGTGTTTTCCTCCCCATTTTGATGGTACAGGATGACTGGAGGGAGCTGGAGTGGTTTTCTTCTCTATGTGGAAAGCTAGAATGGTCTGGAGTTGGTTATTTCCCTTCTCCGAGGTTAGGTACGTTCTGTAAAAACCCTGGTAGGTTAGGAACTGATGAAATAGTTTCCTCTAAGGTCAGACCTGGTTAAAAGGGACAGAATACTCCGGCATATTTCAAAATGTCACTTTTCCCCTTTCCCTACCAGAAGCATGAGATTTTTCTCTGATCTTCAACATGAGAACCTTGTAGATCTCTAGGAGGTAAACGCTTCTCTGGAACTTTTAACTCCCAGATTCATCCACATTAATCCTCCAGCAAATTACAGTTTAAAATTTTCCACCCCAGTATTACCTCAGGGATCAGATCCTACTTCAGTATCTAACATCGTCAGATAATGTTCTCAAGAGACTTAGCTCTGTTTTCTTCCTTTGAAATCCCTTGCGTAATGTATGTTGTGTGTGTGTGTGTGTGTGTGTGTGTGTGTGTGTGTGTGCATATGTTGGAAGAAAGGAAAGGAGAAAGAGAACACTGAGGTATTGAGCCTGAAAAGCTAGGCTACAGCAAGAGTGCAATGGGATTTAAAGGGTGTAAAACAATGGGGAGCTGTCAGTTTGTCGACCTACTTACTAACTCACATAAGTGGCAGAGATAGGATAAAAATCCATGTTTTCTAGCTTCCAAACAAAGATTCTTTCTACTGCTTGGTATGCCTCAGAAATCATTGTATTTAGCTTTCATCCCATCTTTAATGGGAACAGAGTCTTCTATAAAAGCTGCCAAGTTTTATAAGCAAATGATATTTTCAGGCTCAGTCAGTAGGTTGGTTTGTATGTTGGTGTTTTTGGTTTAAAATGCATTAAGCACAATGTAAAGATAGCCAGGTTAGTGGACTTTGATGATTCAGTTAATGAGAGAAAATGGAGTTATTTATTACCCATGTGTGGACCAATAGTAGCACAAGGCAGGAAAAAAAAAGTCCTACTAAAGCTGATCTGACAAGCCAAAGCATATTTATTAGAAATCTTTGGTATCATTTCTCCAAAAAGCTCCAAATGCTGTGCATGAGATTTTTAAGGCATGGAATATTCAAAAGTAGCCCTGAGGTAGTTGGGAAAGAAAGTTGGGAGAGTAAAATCAGTGGTGTTTAAGAAAAATTGAGAAGAGCAGGCCATAGCAACTTTTTCAAAAATTAACTTTATACTGTGAATTTTAACACATACAGTAAATTGTATGAACATATGTATAACCTAGAAAAGTACTCTAAAGTTAACAGTCACTTTATATAACTACCTCCAAGCATTATCAGTGCTTCCAGAAGCTTCTGAACACCCCTTCTGGATGACAACCTCTTCTTTTCTGCAGGTAACGATACTCTGTCTGGAAAGGAAATTACTTATTTGCCTTGTTTTACCAATTTATGTATCCACAAATGAAACTATTTAGTTTTGTGTGTTCTTGGGTTTTATTTAAATAAAGTTATGTTTCATGTATATTTATATATATTTATCCAATGTTAACATTTTAAAGTATTACTATGGATTTGTGATATATTTTCTCATAATATATATATATATTATATATAATAGTGTATATAATATTATATTAGCTCTGTGCACTGACAAGTCCTATAAAAAATGACCAAGTCAGTAACAAAAAGAGCATCTCTTGCACCCAGATAATATAATATTGTACCTAAAGGAACCGAGAGCTCTCCGATAAATGGTCAATTCCAGGTCTGGAGTAAGAAATATATTAGATGGTCTTGAAATGACGTATAACTCAAAATGGAGATGCTTCCAAACACAGCAGGGAGGGAAAACATGTGCAGGGCAAGAAGATGAGGAGAAAGGAATGGATGAATTTAAATGAATTGAACAGTAGATAAGATTGATGCATGGATGGATGGATGGAGGGATGGATGGATGGATGGATGAAAAATTGGATGGATAGATGGCTGATGAACATAGATTCAGTAAAACCTCATTGTAGTCCTTCTGTGAGCTTGTGAAGACTTTATTCTGTGCAGATTTTAAGGTACAGTTGAGATTTTAAATACTCCATATAACTTTTCCTGATTCCAGGATGATTTGGTTGATGGCAGCTATCAGCTATAGTCACATAATAACAGCAATAGATGCTTAAAAGAAAAAAAAATCCTCAGAATCATAAAGTTACAGCATAAAATATGCACCCCTCCCAAAAAAAAAACTGTCCTAATATGTCATAATGCTTCTTTTAGGAATTTTTGGTCCTTAGTGGTTGTTTGCTTCACATAACAAAATTAATTCTTTATCTCCAATATTGTAACTTCCCTGGTTGAAACCTTTCAATGGCTCTGCATAACCCACAGGATATAATTCAAGCTCCCCCCATAGTTCTGATTCTCTGGTTCCTTTATATGTCTCTTTTCTTGTCTTTCTCCTGCCTTATTATTTTTTTTGGGCCAGCAATTCATAACCACATTAGAGCTCCCGGTGTGCATTGTGCGATTTTCTTGGTCAATGACTTTACTAGGAATCACATCCACTACCTTCTAGCCCTGACCTTTGCCCCAAACAGTGAACTCCTACTATCCCCTTATTATACAAGATCACCTTCCATAGGACATTTTGTTGGATATTTCTGATTCTTGTCATTTGACATCATCACATAGTGCTTTTTCTCCAGGGCCTAGAAAATGGCCTAACATGTTCAGAAAAATATTTGTTTATTATGTTTTGTAATTAATGGTACATAGTTTGTTCTTTTTAAAATTTGTAAACCAGGGACTGTCAGAGATACTTAAAGTATTTATGTATACATATATACAATTATACATGGATTCCACACATCTGTTTAAAACATAACAGGATTTTTAAAAATTAGTATATCTAGGAATACCCAGGGTGTCAGATTAAATTAGCAATGTTGCATTTATAATAGTAGAATTACAAACAAGCACTTTAATCAGGATTGATTTGAGATTTGTCTACCTTTTTATACAATCACAAAAAAATTCAAATAAAATAATCACTTTGTGTAGCACAAGTGAAGTGATCAGCTTGAAAATTTGTCCAGAAACAGAGTAAATCAATCACATTTTGGGACATCCTGTAGCCATAGATTGTGATGCTTTTCCCTCTACCCTTAATTTCATACCTTTTTAAGCCCAGTGAGAAATTTCAGTTGAACTAGTTATTTTCTATTTTCTGGTAGAATTTATTATGATTGTTTTTATTGAAATTTGTTTTACCTCCTGAAGTGTTAAGATATTGGTTATATGTATCAATCAAATTTTTATTGCATTTTCTTGTAACCTTTTAAAAAATTGATCAGACAATAAAAATAAAAATGGACATTAATTATGTTGAGGAAAGTTCTACTTCTTTTTCAACTTGACATATTTTTCTTCCCCGAATACTCTGAAATTGTTAGGAACAATTTGATACCCATAATAAATTTACAGAACTATGTTGAGTAGATATAAAATGACAAACTTAACTGCATTTATATTAGAGCATTTTTCTGCTCATGAGAGTGAGATGAGAAAATTAATATGTAAACTCTTAAGTTATACCCAGATGCATTGTTTTCTGCAGCTGAAATAGATATTTGGCAATGTTATCTCCAACAGTTTATTGCAATTCAAAGAGCAAATGCTTTAGAAAAAAATTACATGACTATATTCAAAAGATGTTCATTAAAATATTACATATTTTGAAGTATGTAACTCATGAAGTATGTTCCCTGTTTGTATGTCCCTTTTTATATATTTTCACATATTTTTACATTTTATTCTGTCTTTTTGGCTGTTTTGTTTCCAGATTTACACTTTTAGTATGGAAGAGTATATAAATTGATTTATCAGAAAAGTTTTGATTTATGTCATTATTGTCTTTAATTCTTAGCTACCTTGAAACTAAAATTTAATTTTAGAACTAAATTGTGTGCTTTCTTGAAAAATTAAAAAGGAAAACTACTTTCTTAGTTCTAGGACTGTTTTATGTTAAAATCAGATAAATAAGAGTACAACATAATTTAAAAAGTTGTAGGATATTTCTGGGCTTTAGGTTTCCCATTTATAAAATTAAAATATCTTAACACCTATTTTAGAGTAGCATCACTACAAGATTAGTGGGCTATTTTTTTTAATGAAATGCCACATTTATCTACTAAAAATATTTTATTTATTTATTTGACAGAGAGAAAGAGAGAGTGAGCATGGGCACAAGCTGCCAGAGTGGGACGCAGAAGCAGGCTTCCAGCTGAGTAGAGAGCCTGACTTGGGTTAGATCCCAGGACCTTGGGATCATTACCTGCGCTGAAGGCAGACCTGGAACCAACTAAGCCACCCAGGCCCTCCTAGTGGACTGTCCTATCCTTCACCAGGTTATGAAGTAATATTTCTGATAATATTACAAAACACAGTGGCTTTGTGATCCCATCCTTCTTGACTGCTGGAAACCAGCTTCCCACTAGGTTCTATAATACCAGATATTTCTGGGTACACATTTGACCATAGGTAAAATCTAGTTATTTTTCACCCCTGGACCACTTATCTGGCTCAGGACTGATCTCTTTCCTCTTGGCATTCCCCTAGTTGGCTTTGTTGTGACCATATCTATGAGTTCTATACTGAATTTTCCCTAGGTATTTTTCTCCTATAGTATTTCCAAGCTTAGACGGATATTGTTTGTCTCTTTCCCCCAAGTATCATTTAAATTCCTAAAAGAGGAAGTTTTTTTCTCCGTCCATTTAATCTATGGTTGGCTTCCCCATTTCTCACCTCCATCCGGAGTTAAGTGTTATCTCAGGATACTTCTGTTGGAAATGTCAGTCTCCTTCATAGAAGACCTCACCCATAAGTCATGTCCTCCTAACTTCCCCCAAACAACAATGGCATCAACATACATAGCCTAACCTCATCACTTTCCTTAAGAGAGCCATGCAGAGGGCTTCCAAATGGCAGCCCCAGTTCAATCATGGACAATTCCTTTGAGGTCCTTGTCACAACCTTTCCTCTTGTAGGAAGGAAGAAGCATCTTTCATGTCCTGTCTAGCAGTTTCTACCTCAGCTTTACCAAGTAGACCAAGAATTACCTGTGACAGCTAAAGCAGATATAAAGTCAGGTACCTTATCAAACCACATTGGACTTCTCAGTCAACGACACACATTCAGAATTACTTCGATTTTTCCTCAATAGCATTGAGTATGTGAGTACCTGTTTGACATTTTTTTACCAAAAGATCTATTTCAAGCTTGCCCCAACCATAGCTAAAAAAAAATTCTTCCTATTTTAATTTAGTTTCACTCTTTACTAGATGGAAACTGCTCATGGGTCTTATGTACCATTTTTAACTTCACCATTATACACACACACACACACACACACACGTATTTCAATTAAAACTTAGATTTTACTTTGATAAGCTCTGATAGGGTTGATAAGCATTTATGTAATAATTAATAACATTATTTGGGAAGTTTGTAACAATTTTTTGGGGAATAAGTCCTTACTTGAATAAAATGATGGTAGATATTATAATTTTATTTTATTTTTAAGTAAAAAATGTTTGTTGTTTAACCTTTTTTCAATTTGAGTAAATAAAAAATGGCACACATGCTTTAACCTTTAGTAGAAAATGAAGATGTCTCTATGCTCTTGGGAAGGGTTTACTCTGAGGAGCTCTTTCTAGGCTATAGATTTTAAATAAAAGGAATAGGAAGCCAGGAATTATATAACAAGCTCTGGCAGATTAGATGGAATTAGCCCCAACCAGATGGATACAGAGAAGAATATGACTAACAAAGCCAGAGCTAGAGAAAAACTCAGGCAATGGAGGGACATTCAATCCCTTCCCACTAAAAAACAGAATGTAGCTAGAAAGGCATGACAAAACCAAAAGGTCTGGAAGAAAAGTGGTTGTGTGTGTGTGTGTGTGTGTGTGTGTGTGTGTGTGTGTGTGTGTTTTGGATTGGGGGCAGTGGCCAAATACTGCTGAACTGCACAGAAAGGAGAGGAATATAGAGCCCAAATCAAGAAAAACACATGGAGGATTTCTGAGCCAGAGTTTTCCTTCTTGGGCTTTTATTGAAGAGGAAATAATTTTAAGTGAGGTGGTCCTAAGAGCATGAAGAAAAAAAAAAACACCAAAAACAAAACAGCAAATTATGCAGTCCCCATGCAGATGGAGAGTCTAGAAGCTGGGGATATCCTACAGCCACAAATACACACCTCAGTTTGATTGTGACTTACTCCCCTCAGATTTCTAGATTTCAATTCCTACCTCTTCTAGAATTATTTTTAATGCTGGTTTTCTAATATTAAAGTATAAAATATTTTGAAAAGTAATTTGTAAGACAGTTCTTGAATAAAATAAAGCTTCAAATTTGGCAGTATTACTGTCATATAGACAGTGAATGGATGGAAAATATTGCAAATGATATATTTTTATGGTGTGTGTATTTAAATGCTGACATTTAATCTCCAAATACAGCAAAGTTAGCCATTCACTTTGATTTAGGTTTGATTAATGGTCTTCAATCTTTCATTTAGAGAGTATCTTACTATTGATCTGACAAAGTATTTGTGCTATTTAAGTGGTTCATGGGGGAAAACAAGACAATTTAGCAGGATATGTTGCAACCACCTCTAAAATTACTTGCCAAATTGCCTTACTTACAGCATAAAGGTTTGAAATAAAAAACTCAGAAGCTGGTGCTAAGCAAAGATGACTGAAAAGTCGCACACAATATGAATCACAGGAAAGCAATCTCAGATGTTTCAAAGCTGTTTTCTTCTGCTTTACGGCTTGTTTAAATATATTTATGTGACTCTTAATTGGTGATCCTTTTTTCAAGTTTTGATTCTTTCTAATTTCTGCAGTGGTTCAGCAGCACCATATCTTCTTTATGATTTTATGTCATTTTTTGAGTGTTTTTCACAAATGCTTGGTGACTTAAAAAAATAAAGACATTATAACGTTAATTATGCAATTATATATTCATATTTACAGTTCTCAGGGTCTCCAAGATAATGTTTTTTGGCAAATTTCTTTCATAGGCTTAAGTGCATCTTGAAAGCTTGTATTTGCATTAAGGTGAATAATTTCATTTTTAAAGAATTTGGATTTTAGTTTTCAGTGGTTTTATAGAAATGACTGCCTTTCCTTTAGTCATTTAAAATCTTGTTAATATTATCACACTTGAATTTTGACGGACTTTAATTTTTTCCTGCATAATCATAGCCATGGTAATAATACTAGTCATGTACTTAATATTTTGTTGTGTTTTCATATTGTCTCTCAACTTCTTTTTTCCACATCAGATGTGAGTCAACAAAGATTGTAACATGTTAGCATGTATATTATTAACTGATATAGAAGAATCTTACCTGTTTATACTCACACACACATATGCACACACACATATGTATATATACACACATATATAAAATACATTGTATTATATGCAATATATAATATATAAATATTTAATGCATATAGACATACTCACAAAATCCATGCCTTGATATATTGCATAATTGCAGTGCAATTCTTTATTTGATCTTATTTCAATTAATTGTGTGCCCGAAGGTCCTTGTCTAGACAAAACTAGGATTAAGTAAGAAATTTATAGATATTATTCAGCTTTATTTTTCTGCCACCAGAAAGCACGGATCAAATACTCCCTTCATTACTTTCAAATTCAAATAGATTATGATTCATTATTTTCTTTCCACCCATTTTTTATCAGATATTGGACAACTTAATTAGTATCTTTTTCAGATGAAAGGTCTTTATCAATGAAGCAGTCTTGTCTGGAATGTTAATAAATCGTTGGCATTTCATTGGGTTTTTGTTGAGAACTTGTATTTCCTAATTAGATTTCAGAATACAAGCCAGATCTTTTAAACTCTATAATATTTATTTGGTATGTGTCACTCAATTCCATTTTAACTTGTAGGAAAAAAAAGATAAAAAACAAAAACATAAGTAAGGTGAAATTTATTTTCTCAGAAAAAAAAAAAAGAACAACTAATAATAGACATCGGGAGTGACTGATTTGGATGCCCCCAAAATGTCAAGAGGATCCATTTCTCTCCCCTTCTCTCTTTCTCTTTCCTTCTCTTTCCCTCAGCTCTACCTCCTCTATATCAACTTTACTTTTAGATTAATTCTATCCTTCTGACAGGAATATGGACATCAGTTCCACACCATATAGCTTCTCATCCTCAAGATCAATGAAAAAATGCAAGCGTTGACTATCCAAAAAAATTTAAAAAAAAAAAAGGCCATGCCTGGCTCTCACTGGTTTAAAATAGTGCATATGACTATTCTTGGTCAATGGAATTGCCTGAAATATGGGACATGCCAATAGGTTTAAGCCACCTAGGTCCTACACCTGCAGACTGGAGAAGGCTAGGACTACCCCAACTCTGGCTTGAGAGAAGGAACATTGGCACACTCTTTTGCTAGGTTGAACAGTAAAACAAAACAAAACAAAAAAACAAAAACAAAACAAAAAAACAAAAGAATGCTCCTTATAATCTTTTTTTTTCCCCTTTACAACCAACTTTTTTGACATCGATGAATAAAGAAAAGTGTTAATTTGGTGACATAAACTTGCAAAGAAAAATCTATTGAAAAATGAAGTTATAGGAATACATGACCTAGTACATAACTATGCCAGAAATGATTACTGTCATGTTTCCTCTTCTGTAGTATGTACTGAGTTGCCCCGGAAAGATTTTCAGTCATTAGATCAATTTCCCAATTCTTTACTTGCATGTAGGTTTGGATTTATAACTATGTCTTGCCTATGAAGGTATACCAAGTTATAGATGTTACTGTGATTGGGGCTTTTAGCAAAAGTTTGTGCTATCTCCATTCTCCCTTTCTTAATTTGCCATCTGGCTGTGGAAAACTCTAAGGAACCAAAAGATTTCAAGGCTTTGAAATGGAGGCACCCTGGGTCCTTGAATCACCATATAATGGTAAATGGCCCCAGACAGGAACACCAGCAATGGACTAATAAAGAAAGAAATAAACTTCTGAAAATTGGGGGATTAATTATTGGCTATTTGCTGGTACTCTAAGTAATACAAAATCAAATGAAGAAGATGGAATATTTATTTTTTATGCCACTGTTCATCCTATTACTATCACATTACTGGGAGAATGAACAAGTAGATGGACCTTATTTCTTTTTATAATATTTTCCTTTTGAAAAGGAAATGAATCCAATTTTTAAAACTATGTCTTTGGAGAATAAAAATACAACTTTCATTCTGTCATGCATTCCATTATAAATAGAAATTACTATTTAGAATAATTATCTCAGCATTCTATCCATGAGCAACACAAAATTGTCAGTCCTATTTTAAAGGAAATTCTAGATGAATGACATAGACTTATAATTCAACAGAATTGGGATATTTGAAGGAAATTTTGAGTGGTTATGACTCAGGATGTCTGGAGGCTGGAATATGAAAGGATAATTTTTAGCAATAATGCTGGAGAGTTGGCAGGGGTCAGATTATGAAGGCCACTGAAGGCCAATGTAAGGACTTTAGATAAGCCCTACAGACAGTAGAGTCAGTGAAGGATTTTAAACAAAGGAATCAGGATTTTGTTTCCGAAAGATCACTCTGGGCTTGAAGTAAAAAGTAACTAAGGACTCTTCTCTCTACAATCAAATCAAAGCCAAAAGGATAAGAAATGGAAAATGCCATCTATAAAAATTATATACAACTATCCAATTGTAAACCATAATAGATGAAGTTCTGCCAACTGTATGAAAATTGTTCAAGTAAGGTCGTTGAAAACAAATTCATGCCACAGAGATATTGACAACACAGATCCCAAAAGTTTATATGCTTATTAAGAATCCTTTGTGAAGATCAACAGGCTCCAGATGATTGGAAAAGTTTCCAGAACATTCCACAGCTCTCTCTTGACATTGTTGAGTAGCATGGAAGGTACAGCTGAATAAAGAAACAGGAGGGAACTACACTTTTGCAAAAGAAAGTTGTCATTATGGACGGCAGTAATCAGTTGAGGATCTTACTTTGCCAAAGAGAAATAAATGCCAAGTGGTCTCATAAAGGACCTGTGACATATAACACATCATTTCTACCCAAGTAATTTCCTGTTTGCTCAGAGAGGAGCCAAGCTCATGGAGCTGACTCTTAGTGTTAGGGTGCAACAGAAACAGTGCAACAGAATCCAACCCAATCTCTGGGCTCAATTCATTCCCTTGGACTTTTTTCTTCATTGCCTGTCATTAAATGAGTGGGGCATAAAAGGCTCCAGAAATATGTAATAAAAAGAAATGTATCAATATGAGACTCATGTAAAGATATTGGGAAAAAATGGGACTGAACAAAAAGACCACAATAAATGAAAAGATAAATTATTATACAAGCATAATATCCACAGCATTGTTTCACCAAATCTACCTGTAACTAAAAGAATTATTTAGAGACAGGCCATATCAGAGGCAAAAAGCCCACGTAGGATGAAGTTTAAATAATCCCGATGCATTCTGAATTAGGACTACAGCAATGAAAATGGATAAAATGGTACAGATTACTGTCATCTGTCTTTGGTTTTCAGGTAATCATGTGCATAAGACTTGGGTATACATTTGCTATATGGTCAAGCTCAGTTTCAGTAGGTACAATATGCCTAAAGAAATCTCAACCCTTTGGGCAGTTTGAACAAACTTTAATTATTATTAAGTATTTAAAAAATAAGAACCAAAGACAAATTTGGGTCTTTATAAGTATGGACATTTCTCTGATGTGATTGTCTCACTTAAGACAAGAATAATTACAAAAAAGTTCTCCATGACCTATTCTTCTCCAAATGCCCTGACCATGCATTGAGAATTGTATCACTTTTAATGAGATTCTCCACTTCAAAAGTACTCCACACTTTTCTTAGTGCCAATTCACCTTTTTTAAAAAATTTAATACTCCATAAGTTTTGGTCTATAATTTGCTGAAACTTTATGTGGGAGAAAGACCCTTATAGATGTTATTAACTGCTGCCTATTTCACTTCCCACCAGCTATACAGCTTCTGTGGGGGTCCCACTTATACTTCTTTTATCCTATACTCATGGGCCAGATAATTTCAGAATTCAGAATCTTTAGAAGTTTACAAAGGAGTGTTATATCATTAATTTTATAACAAGCTGGTAAGTTCTGGATAAGAATCTCATATTAGAACCTGTTAATGTTTCTTCAGCAAAACAAATTAACATCCATTCTATGTGGAATAAATAAGGACTATAAATAGCTTGCATCATTTCAGGTCAGGTGTTATTCTAAAATGAGTTAGCAGCAAATGTTTTTCAGATTTAAAAAAAACATTATTTTTTGACTTTGTAAATACAAATAAGAAGGTATTTTACATCTGTTTTTCTATGAAACTTATGTGACCCTGCCACTTCCCTGCTTCTGATATTTCAATGGCTGCTTCCCAATAAATGCATGTAAACTTGTAAAATGGTACAAAAGATTATCTGTGCTCTGATCCCATCTTACTGAACCAGAATTATCTTTGACCTATTCTTGCTTTGAAGTTTATGTACTAGCAGTAAGAAAGCTCTTATTTTCCCCTGTGTGAGTTTACTCCTTATATTTCCAAGGAAATACCAAACTTTTTGTTGCTTCCTTTGATTGGTTTTATCTGGACTGCTATTTCTACCTTTCATTTTCCCCTCACCTACATAACTTCATACATATTTGAAGTCTCATCCAGATGTTACTACTCCCGGGAATTGCTCGAATAGAATACAGTGCCATTCAGCCATCCAGCCCACTACTTCACCCACCCACACACTCACACACACCTGCTACACACATAGGAGCTCAGCAGAGCTCCGTGTCCCTGTCCCTGTTCTGTGATCCGTTATGATTTTATTTATAATCTCAATGAATATACCACATTGTATATACATTTGTATTTATATCACTTTTCCCAGTCCACATTGAATCTTTAGGGGAAATAATGATACCTTTCTCATCTTTGAATCCCTAAGTTTTTAAAAATAGATGATGATATTTAAAAGTTGTTCATTGTTGAGAGATACCAAAGAAGCAGAAGAAAAAATAAATGAGTGACAGAATGAGTAAGTGCACAGGTTTACTGTAGTGAAAACTTTGTGATTTTTTTCAACTGTGAGAAAATATGAGCAGAAGCAATACCTTTGTGAGTTTTGACAAATGTACCCCACCGAAAGATTCTTGAGTTATTTGGATGCTATTGATTACCAGACTTTACAACGGGCTCATCAACATGCTGCTTTCTCTAAACACCCAATTTATACACCAGCAAGTCCCTGAATCATCCATGTGTTTATAGCTTTAAAAGTAGCTTATATTAGCAATAATTTTCCCACGGAAGATGTTTCTTTCAGACAAATGACCAGCTGGTATTAACCGGATTCTTCTACCTGAAACCATCAGCACCAACCAGAAAGCCATTTGTCTCCCCAAATACCCTGGAAAACAATGGTCTCTGTTAAAATGCAGTGCATATTAAATAACTGAGTTTTAATTTCAGTGGAGTTCCCTGAAAAATAGATCAATATGACTACACGGAGCTGAGACAATAAGAACTGGTTGTACGTACCCCATATGTCATGTTTTTACGTGGTCTCCTGTTAGCAAAAACAGTGTGGCCTGAGATGTTTTTTAGTGAATAGAATGCTTGGTTATGGAGTATGTATAAAAGGTTGAAGGCACCATAGTTTTGTTTTATCTTTTATCCAGGATGACGCTTAGCTCTACTGGCTGGCTCTAACTGAAGAGTTACAGGACAACCCCACACTTTGAAGGTTCTGGTTTTGGATACACTGAGTCTGGTCCTGAGAACCTAGAGAAAACAACTTAATGAGTCATTCTTCTCCCTCCCTCCTTTGCCTTACTAAAAAGATATATATGTATATTTTTTTTGTTTTGTTTTGAGTACCGGCATATACCAGCATTGGCGCACTAAGATTCCAAATTCAAATAAAATATGATTCCTGCATCCTAATAGTTTTTTTTTTTTCTTTTAAGTTATGGATAATTCTGGATCTATTACAGTATTTGTCGATAAGGTAAAACACTGGCCCACAGGAAGTGCTCAGAAATGGATAGTTATATGTTTATCTCTTTCTCTCTTTCTCTTTCAATCTGGCTATTTGTTATCCTAGGAGTTTTTCAAAATGGTATAGGTTTGGAAGAGAAAAGACATCACTCAGATTTGTCATTGGTTCTAGTTATTAACATTTTAGTATAGAAAAATTGTGTAAAAATTACTATCAAATTTCACATCATCTTTGATACTAAATGCCTTACCTCTAGATATTTTGTTTTCATTCTGTAGATTTAGATTTAAAGTTTTATTTTGCAGACTTTCAAAACTGAATGGTTCTCACAGAATTAGACAGAGCAAGAAACTGAGACCCACATAGGACTTGAGGAGTAAAATGAAAGTGATATACAGCTAATAAATGGCAGTCTATGGACCCCTTACCCCTTACCCAGTGCCCCTAGCTCATGCTATGTCAACTGAAATTCAGAGAAGTAAGTCAAGATTGGAAGGATCATATGAGTAAGGAGGAGTTGTCAGGTAAGATTCAAAGCCCCCAAGACTTGAATCTATATGAGCAGCAGCAGGTGATGACAGCTAACCAGGTGGTACTGAGGTGGGCACTGCTTCCAGAAAAGGTAACCTCTGTCTCTTGTTATCACGCGATTAATTGTGAGTCCCTGTGCCCAGAGGTCATTTGCTAGCTGAACAGAAGCCAGGCTCAGTGATTTGATTTTGCCAAAAGTTCTCAATATTTATTTTGTTTTCCAAAGTAGTGTTAAGTCCATCTAAGTTTTAATTGAGCTGTCGCTTTCATAGGAAGAAGAAACAAAAGAAGAAAACAGGCAGCAGTTTAAAGTGCTGTGTGATGCTAAGGCAGAGGATGGGCAGCCTGATGGTGGACGCCAGGATTCAGGCTCTGGTGGCTGATGCGTGAACTTAGTCTTCATCATCTGCGATCTGCTCACTGCATCGTTCTCATTTTCTTTCCTGATCCGTAAAGGAAGCTTTATGGGTTTCCAACTCTGATCATGTCAGACTCAGAAATATATACCCAAGATTGTGCGGCTGTAAGGTAAACTGAGAGATACTTGAGTCCCCTACAGTGAGATAATTCCTGGGTGGTAAACAGAGAATTGCTGTGGATTAATCTTCCTCATTTTGCAAGTAGAGTGGAGGCCACAAACGTCAATCCTAAAGCGATTTGGGACACATGAAATTCCAACGTCCACTTTGTGTTCTGTGAGCACCGCAGACAGCAAAAACTCCCTGTTTCAAGCTTTAAACAAGGGTAGTGTTCAAAAGTTTGGTCTTCCTTGGGGAAAAAATCATATTTATTTGGCATCACCATTTTTCTTCAAACAAAACAGATCAAAACACACCCCTTCTTCCTAAGAGACCTGTCCCTTCTGACACGTGGGTTTGTGTGGGCCAGTTCCTCAATCTGGAATCCTATGAGTTCTCCCTCCAAATACATCATCCTAAGCCCTTCAACTTCAGCACTTCTCAGGCTCTGTTTCCTCTTCTGATCTCTTCTGTATTGTAATTTCTCCCTTTCCAACCTCATTTATAAAGTCTGCTCTCTTCCTTTAAGGACTTATGCATTTACCATCCAGAATTGTTTTCAGTGCAGAGACAATGAAGAAGAAACAATTCAAAACTCGGAGAATTTCGCTGCATTTTGATTTCACTTTTAATTTGCTCTGCAAGCCTAAATTTCTTATCTCCAGAATGGGGAAAGCATATGGATGACACATGGATGATGTCAAACATGTGACCGAGGGTTTATCTGTGTGTTCATGGGTGTACGTTACATTTCACTGATGTAGTATAGCTTTTGAGGGAAGGAAGTTTTCTCTGGGTCATTTACAAAGTGTGGTTACAGTTCTAAGTAAAAAAAAAAAAAAAATGTTCAATAAATCAATCAATAATTTACTCCACTATCCCAACCTCTGTTTAAAATTACAAAGGAGGGTGCTTGGGTGGCTCAGTGGGTTAAAGCCTCTGCCTTTGGCTCAGGTCAAGATCTCAGGGTCCTTGGATCGAGGCCCACATCCGGCACTCTGCTCAGTGGGGAGCCTGCTTCCTCTTCTCTCTCTGCTGCCTCTCTGTCTACTTGTGATCTCTCTCTCTCTGTCAAGTAAATAAATAAAATCTTAAAAAAATAAAATAAAATTACAAAGGATTTCCTATACAACTTTATATCAACTCAGCTATGAACCTAAAGTGCTGAAAGTGAGACACAAGTCCATCATCTTAATTGGTACCACCTCACAGCCCTTCTTTCTTTTGATGTGGAAGAGGGCTTCGAAGATGCACATTCCTACCTTTAGCCTCCCTCCTAACATTAGAATGCAAGGTGAATGGATCCAGCCTGTATAATTTGCTTTGAATAATAAATTGCATTTACATGCATACATCAAGTAACTGTTTCTGGATGATAATGGCATTGATGATCACTCCTACCAAAAAATGATTGAGTGGAAGCTGGAAGGATGGAGTTTAGGAAGTAAAGTTGAAAAAATTAACATGCTTATTATGACCTAGCAAGAGCTGAGGGGGAAGTATCTTTAAGCATTCTTATTCCCTTCCATTTCTGCATATATCTGGCACTTATCATAACAGCCCCAGGCAAGTCACAATAATGAGAGAACATATGGCATTTGAAGAGTGCCAGCGCCAAGGAGGGAACGTGATTTACAGGGGCACTATCAGGGGAAGTCGCGGAGCAAATCCTTGTGTCAAGTTTAGGAAATTGGTTCTGGAAGATACTTAGATCCTATTTCTATGTTCTGTGAAGTCTATCCTCTCATTATTTCTATCATTGCCTCCTTTATCTACTTCCTTTCTTTATCTTTAAACATACTGACCACAGAAACAGGCTGTGAGGATTGCCCAAGAATAACAGTTCACGTTCCATCACTTCCAAATGACAGATTTTGATGAAACACAAAGAAGCACAGTTTTAGATTTGTTGAGATATTTCTAAATGATGACCAAGAGGAGACAAGTTGTAAATGATCAATTATAGTCAAATAAATTATTTGGTATTATATGGAAAAGCAAAACATAAATGCTTGGTTCAGTTTATAAAACATCTAGATGAACTCATTTGGATATGTAGTCATGATAACTGGAAAACACTAATAGGGTTGGGTACTCCTCATAGAACCCTAAACCTGACTTGGACAACTATTTCCTTGCTGAATATTAAGATAATATCCTCACTCAACATTTTCTAAGAGCATGTTTTCCTTTTGTTTTTGTTTTTGTTTTTGTTTTTTTTAAAGATTTTATTTATTTGGCAGAGAGAAACACTGCGAGAGAGGGAACACAAGCAGCGGGAGTGAGAAAGGGAGAAGCAGGCTTCCCGCCGAGCAAGGAGCCCGATGTGGGGCTCAATCCCGGGTCTCTGGGATCATGCCCTGAGCTGAAGGCAGTCGCTTAACCAACTGAGCCACCCAGGCGCCCCTGTTTTTGTTTTTAAGAATATACACAAGTTTTGGGTGTATTAGTCATTAAGCGTCTGCCTTCAGCTTAGGTAGTGATCCCAAAGTCCTGGGATCAAGACCGGGATTGGGCTCCCTGTTCAGTAGGAAGCCTGCTTCTCCTTCTCTCACTCCTTCTGCTCGTGTTCCCTCTCTAGCTGTGTTTCTCTCTGTCAAATAAATAAATAAAATCTAGGAAAAAAAAAAAAGAAAATATGCAAGTTTTAAAAGGAACACAAATTTTTGAAATCATGTTTTGTTTTGTTTTCTTAATCACTCTAGGAATTTCTCATAGCTCCATGGAGAGTGAGGCTGTATTCTAATGAACTTAATAAGGGGTTGTACCAAGAAGAGGAGTCTGTGACTAAAATTATTTGGAAAACACCTTCCTCCATGTGTTGCTTACAAATGAGATGTCTCTAACAACAGAATAATTTTTTTTAATTTTTCAGGAAAGAGTAATAGCTGCTAGCCATCACATTCGGTTCGAGAATTGTGTCACAGGGGTATAAAACCTGAGAAGAAATTTCTCTTTTATAAAATGAAACTTAAAAGGACCAACTTTAAGGATTGTTAAGATACTTAGAGAAACTACAGCTGTATGATCCTACACTAGGCGGATAAGAGCCTGGAGACTTAGACTCTTCCTTGTAAAACAGGCACAATAATACTTAAATCATAGAAATGTTTGTCAGAATAATTATAATATATGTGAATACCATGTTAGTGGAGTTTAGGGTGATACAAGGAGTTCATCACTGGAGATGTTTCTGACCCTAAGCTTTGAAAATAAGCTAAATTATATCTTATGTAAATATAGATACAAATTATGCATCATTTCTTCTATTGGAAAAAAAACATGTTAAATTTGGTCTATTTCTTGACAAAAACAGCAATGAGTCAGTACATACAATACAATTCAAGTAAAGGGCTTGTCTATCTAAAAACTCTTGCAAATGGACAGACTTCTGTAAGATTAACATTTTAACTGACAACAAAGAGTTTGATTTGTTAGCTGAATACTATTTTAACCAATAATAAATGTTCCTACAGAAAACAGTCGTGAATACACAAGATCTAAATATGCATGAGTTTATATTGTTTCAAGAGTCATAACTCAAACTGGCATCTAAATTCTTCATGGATATTATCTTTCATCTATAAAAGCTTGTAGGACAGAGCTGAAATTTTCCAGTTCTGTTCAGAACCAATGAATATTTTATATTAGTTCATCTACACATTGTAAAAGATTTACATCTTAAGGACATTAAAATTAACTGAAGAGATTAATGTACAATAACAACAAAAAAAGTAGATTCAGTTTTAATTTAAAATCATGGGGAAGGCCTTGTTCTGGAATTGACAGCATGCCACTAATGCACAACCTTGTCCAAGGCTGCTCTGCCATGATATTTCCTCCGGTCACAGGTCAAAAGAATTTTATTGTATTTATTTAAATAATCAGTCTCACGATTGTTTCTTTGATGAAATAGCTATTTCCAAAAGGTGTTCTGGGGCAGAAATAATGAGTCTCAAGACAAGATGAACTCATTTTCCATAATTACAAAGGACCTATAGAGAAACAGTCTCTAGAGAGTCAGAGTTCAAATTTTAGTTGTGTATTCCAAAGTGTGCTTTCTTTTTTGAAACATCACCTTCAATAATATGATTAAAAGCCCAATGACAATAAAATCTTGAACACAAAACTGTTTGGTTATTCATGCTAATTTGTATCTGTAGTTTTCTCAAAGGAAAAATTGTATGTAGAATTTCGAATGACAGGACCAGGTTGAAAATATTATGGAAGAATTAAAATCACTCAAGCAGTGAAGTGGCAGTAGCATATGAGGATAACATAACGTTTATTTCAGTAGCAATTTTAAGAGGCCCTATAGCCAAGAGATTTTTCATCATGAGCATATATACTCAAAAGACCCAAATCAAATTTAGGCATGACTTTGAACAAATTGTTTTGACCTTGTGAACTTGGTTTTCTCCTCTAAGAAGTAGTGATAATATTCACTGAGCTAATTTGCTATTTGAATGTGCTGATTAATGTACAGGGCACAAAGTAGGTTCTTTTTTTTTTTTTTTTACAAAGTAGGTTCTTTATAGATAATGCATGGACTATCCAAAGCATTTCACTAACAGTGAAATATATTTACTAATTTCAGGAGTACACTCATTTTATAGGTCTGAATGTGTGTGTGTGTGTGTGTATGTGTGTGTGTGTGTGTTTACCTTTGACTGTGAGTGTGTGTGAGAGCGAGCCAAAAAGAGGAGAATGGGAAAGAGCATGTGAGAATAAGAAATTCTCTTTGGTAGAGAAAATGCTGAGCTATCTTGTCAACACTTTGGTTAAGAAGGGTAGAAAGGTGAGCTGGCTTTCTCCTCCTGACCCATCCTTGGTCCAACTTCTGATGGAGGTGGTGCAAATCAGTGGTAGAAAGCTCTTAAGCCTTCTGAGCTGACCAAGGGGTGAGGGTTGGAAGTCTATCTACTCCCAGAGATGATTTTTGAAGATTTGGTCTTTGTGACTGACAGAAATACACTATCAGTTTCAATCCCGGTATATGTTAAATTCCTAAATTATAGGTGCAAGAGAACCTGGAAGGACCACCTTTAATGTTCAAGTTAATTTCTGAAAGTCAGACCATGCCTCATGTTTTACTGGCTGTCAACTGAGTAGGAGGAAGATCAGCTTCCTAGGTTCCTGAGGAATTCAGGGATATCCCACAGTCATGGCTCCTTGTTTGCCAGTTTCTCTACTGCGCTGACTCTGATCTGCCTTACAGGTCCTGCTCTGGCCTTTGCTTGTCCCCATAGGCTGCTGACAGTACTATCAGAGAGAAAGGCCTGTCAATATTGGTGCCAAAAACAAGTTGTGAGACCCCTTCATAACTTCTGAGCCTTGGCGAGGGATGAAAGTGTGGGATTCAAGACAAAGCTATGCTGTGTTCTCTGCTGGAGAGGTTGGGAGCTGGTAGGACAATCAGGCATATTTTGTCTTTTACTCCCAGAAGAATTTCTTTATATGCAGAGAATTTAATATTTCTGAATATCTCCTTAAAACCCCTCTTTCACCAAAGAGCTAAAAACTGACTCAAATTTCTTACCTCTAAGAAGTAGACACAATACATACATCACTGAATTTCTGTTAAGATAATGTGACACTGTGGAGAATTTCTGTTAAGATAACATGTGATACTTTGTGGTGAATTTCTGGAACAGTGCATGCCACACAGAGAGAGTACTCCAGAAATGGGAGACATGTTCTCATTGTTGTTTTTAGGATTATCATTGCCACCAAGAAATACCTTTGTGGGTTTCTTTGTTTTTGTTTTTGTTTGTTTGTTTTGTTTTGTTTTTTAGTTAGGAACTAAAACATGACATAGTCAGGAGGCCTGAGGAAAAAATTGTGATCTTTCACCATCTGAAAATGTCCCCAGTGTCTCTGGAGAGCCTTTTCACTATCATGATCTCATCTTTCAAGACTTCTGTCCCTTTAAGTCTTTTCAGGATTATATTTGTGAAAGGGAGTTAGAATGACTTAAAAAGAATGTGTTTGGAACAGGTGAGAATTTCCACAGTGAATTATTTAGGTTTCTTGAGAATGTGAGAGGAGAGAATAGTTGCAGGGAGCAGTTAGGTTAATGATATTCTGTCTTTTGCATATAGAATGAGTGAAGTTCACCTCCCATAAATTGGCTTTTTATGTCAGATGTTGAAATATGTTCAATTACACTCGGTGTTTGATCTCTATCAGAAACGTCCTGTCAACATAAAATTTAGGACCACTGTTATCTTGGAATCTCAGCTAAGAGACTTTCTAAGTTTGTGTGCCACCACACAGAATTTTCTTTTCTTTTCCTTCCTTCCTTCCTTCCTTCCTTCCTTCCTTCCTTCCTTCCTTCCTTCCTTCCTTCCTCTTTCCTTCTTTCCTCCTTCCCCCCCTCTCTTTCTCTTTCTCTCTTTTGCTTTCTCTCTTTCTTTCTTTCTTTCTTTCTTTCTTTCTTTCTTTCTTTCTTTC
>PITA01018049.1:22203-41669 GCA_004023965.1 Spilogale gracilis | reverse complement strand
TTTTTTTTTTTTTAAAGATTTTATTTATTTGACAGAGAGAAACACAGCCAGAGAGGGAACACAAGCAGGGGGAGTGAGAGAGGGAGAAGCAGGCTTCCTGCCGAGCAGGGAGCCCGATGTGGGACTCGATCCTGGGTCTCCAGGATCATGACCTGAGCCGAAGGCAGTGGCTTAACCAACTGAGCCACCCAGGCGTCCCAGGAACATTTTTTTTTTAACGAAGATTTTTACCTATTCATCTGACACAGAGAGAGCGAACACAGAAGCAGGGGGAACAGCAGAGAGAGAGAGAGAAGCAGGCTCCCTGCTGAGTAGGGAGCCCAATATGGGGCTCAATCCCTGGATGCTGAGATCATGACCTGAGCTGAAGGTAGACCCTTAACTGACTGAGCCACACAGGTGCCCCAGGAAAAAATTGTATGTATGTATGTATGTGTGTATTTATTGATCTATTTAACTATTTATTTATTTAAAGACCTTATTCATTTATTTGACAGAGAGATCACAAGTAGGCAGAGAGGCAGGCAGAGAGAGAGGAGGAAGCAGGCTCCCTGCAGAGCAGAGAGCCCGATGTGGGCCTTGATCCTAGGACCCTGAGATCATGACCTGAGCTGAAGGCAGAGCCTCCAAGCCACTGAGCCACCCAGGCGCCCTAAAGGATTTTTTTTTTTTTTTTAAGATTTTATTTATTTGATAGCGAGAAACACAAGGGGACACAAGCAGGGGGAGTGAGAGAGGGAGAAGCAGGCTTCCCGCCAAGCGGGGAGCCCGATGCGGGGTTCGATCCCGGGTCTCCAGGATCATGACCTGAGCCGAAGGCAGTCGCTTAACCAACTGAGCCACCCAGGCGCCCCCCTAAAGGATTTTTTATTTATTTGTGAGAGAGGGAGAGAGATCATGAGCAGGGCTAGGGGTAGAGGAAGAAGCAGACTTCCTGCTGAGTGGGGAGTCCCACAGGACTTGATCCCGGGACCCCAGGATCATGACTGAGCCGATGGCAGATGGTTAACCAACTGAGCCACTCAGGCACCCAGGATCTAACCTTCTTAGCAAATTTCATATATATAAGAAAGTATTGTTAACTATTGTTACATTGTTGTACAGTTCTAGAAATATTATTTTCATTCAACAAATATTACAGGGTGTATATTTGAATATAAAACAGTTGAAGCCTCCACCTTCATGAAATTTATAGAGATGACAGTTTGCATTTTGGTGTCTTGTCTTCTCATCTCTTTTTCTAGTCATGGTATTAGAAAATTGGGATCATGTTTTTTATACATACGGTTTTGTATCTTTTCCTAAAATAGCATTTGCAGCATAAGCAGTTTCTCACAATATTATAGTCCTTGAAAACCTCATTTTAAAGGGCTTCCTACTGGGGCGCCTGGGTGACTTAGTTGGTGAGTGTGTGCTTTCGGCTTGGGTCGTGATCCCAGGGTCCTGGGATTTAGCCCCCTGTGGGGCTCCCCACTCGGTGGAGGGCATGCTTCTCCCTCTCCCTCTCCCTCTTTCTCTGCCTGCCACTCCCCTTGCTGTGTGCTCTGTCAAAGAAGTAAAATCATGGGGTGCCTCAGTGGCTCAGTCGGTTAAGTGGCTGCCTTTGGCTTAGGTCATGATCCTGGGGTCCTGGGATCAAGCCCTGCATTGGGCTCCCTGCTTGGCGAGGAGCCTGCTTCTCCCTCTGCCTGCGGCTCCCTTTGCTTGTGCTTTCCCTCTTTCTGTCAAATTTAAAAAATCTTAAAAACAACAACAACAACAACAGAACATTCCTACTGTCATCTTTTCCCATAGAGTAAAAAAAAAACATGCTAATTATAGGGACACCTGAGTGGCTCAGTTGGTAAAGCATCTGTCTTTGGCTTAGGTCATGATCCCAGGGTCTTGGGATCAAGTCCCATGCCAGGCTCCTTGCTCAGCAGGGAGCCTGCTTCTCCCTCTCCCTCTGCTTCTCCCCTCATTGGTGCTCGTTATCCATCCCTCTCTTTGTGAAGTAAATAAAATTCTTAAAAAGTACATATGCTAATATAAACTTTATATATATAGAAATGTATAATTTAGCAAATAAAAGTCCCTAATAGTTCTGGCTTTCAAAATGATAAGTGTTACTAGGTAGATATATCTTTATTTTTAACTTCCTCTGTAAAAAGCACACTATACCTTTTGTGTCTTTTTAAATTAATAGAAAGAGTGTGTATTCGACACAGTGTACTGTAACTTTTTTCACTTACTACAAATTTTGAACATTTTTCCATATTGTACACATATGCTTATCAATGTTAATAATTATATTCCAGAGTGTGGCACATTACTTTTGTAATTCAGCTGGTTCCCTCTTGGTGGATGTTTAACACTTTCTGTAGTTTTTGCTGTTGTGAACAGGGTTGCAGTTGTTATTCTTGGCAATATTTTCACATAAGCCTATGTGTATTTTTGTGAGATAAAGTCCTAAAAGTGTAATTATCCAGTCAAAAATTAGGTGCACTTTGGATTTTTTTTTTTTAAAGATTTTATTACTTGAGAGAAAGAAACAGCACGAGAAGGAGAGGGTCAGAGGGAGGAAACACGTCCCCCAACCCCCCGCCGTGCAGGGAGTCCCATGTGGGACTTGATCCGAGGACTCCAGGATCATGACCTGAGTGGAGGGCAGTTTCTTAACCAATGCAGCCACCCAGGCGCCCACACTTCGCATTTTAACAGAAATTGGTAAATTAGCCTCCAAGTTGGTTGTACCAGTTTACATTCCTGTGGGCAGTACATCAGCTGTAGCTTTTTAAAATACATCATCTGTTGAGTGCTTGCCGTGTTCCACATCAGTGTCATCTACCCCCATTCTTCAGGTGCCGTTACCTCTGTGGATGAGAGAACTGAGCGTGTGGCTTGAGGCTTTCTGCTCTCCAGGCCTGTGCTCTTGAGCCTTAGGTGGCGTCTCCTCCCAGAGCTGCATTTGACCAGAATGTCTAGTGCTACTAGCGGCGGATGTTGGATTCTGTATTGAGAGTAACTGGGACTTCTGGCTGGCTCAGTTGGTTGAGCGGCTGCCTTCGGCTCAGGTCAGGATCCCGGAGACCCGGGATCGAGTCCCGCATCGGGCTCCCTGCTCGGCGGGAAGCCTGCTTCTCCCTCTCTCACTCCCCCTGCTTGTGTTCCCTCTCTCGCTGTGTTTCTCTCTGTCAAATAAATAAAATCTTTAAAAAAAAAAAAAAAGAAAAGAAAAGAGAGTAAAGCCCTAACTGTCCAAAATCTGTGGGGGAATGACCCTTCTAGTCAACTGTATTTTTGTTTACTTTTTCTAAAAGATTTTGTTTATTTATTTGAGATAGTGAGAGTGACTAAGCAGGGGGAGGAGTAGAGGGAGAGGGGGAGAGAGAGAATCCTAAGCAGACTCCCTGCCGATGTGGAGCCTATGGTGGGGCTTAGTCTCATGGTCCTGAGATCATGACCTGAGCTGAAATCAAGAGCTGGATGCTCAGCCGACTGAGCCAGCCAGGCTTCCCTTGTCAACTGTATTTTTGAGAAATCAAGTTCCCCTAATGTGTTAGGTACTGTACCTTACAAAAAAAAATCTTAATCTTCACAGTAGTCTTCTGGGTTAAGAGTGTTCACCTAGCTGGCTCCTAAATGTCTTCATTTTCTTTAATAGAAAACTCTAGTGCACTGTCCCATATGGTAGCCATTAGCCTCATGTAGCTACTTAAATGTAAGTTAATTAAAATTAAATTAAAAATTAAGTTCTTCATTCACACTAGCCACATTTCAAATGTTCGGTAGCCATATGTGCCCAGTAATTGCTGTCCTGGTTGGTGTGGAGGCAGGCTATTTCTGTCATTGCTGAAAGTTCTGTTTGTCTAGGATTCTTACTTACGCGTTAAGGAGAAAAAGAGGCACAGAAATGATACTAAAGTATAATGAGTAAATGACATTTTTATTATCTTCTAGAAGAGATACTTTGTTTTACACTTCTTTACTGGAAATAGTTTTTTGCCGTGGTCAGGATTAGAGCACAAAAGTACTCCTCTTTAAGCACATTATGTAAATAGATTTTCCTTTTGGTTATCTCTATCTTTAAATTATGGCTAGAAATAAAAATTCTACAAACATGTTCTGTCTATACCGCAGAATAACCAACCGCATATAACATTTGGGAGAACGTCATGCTAACTAAGTGAAGAAAAGGCATCATTCCACTGATGGGTACCTCTGTGAGGCACCACTCTCCAGATGAGCTCTGGGACCATCCCTTCTGTATTCCCTGCTTGTTGGTTCTTTTGCCATCGCTTTTATTTGAACTGTTCATTAGATCTAGTAGGTTCTTGTTCCCCTTTCTCCCACCACCTGTCCTTCCTTTCCATGTCTTGCACAGATTGCCCTCACTTCCTGTTTTACAAACAAAATAGAAGCCATCGGATTGGAGCTTCTCAATTTCTAGCCACTAATGTTACATGTCAGTGGTACCCAACTACTTAAAGTTACTGGTGTTCAGAATTAAGTCAATTTATTAAAGTTAGGAAATGTAAAACCCAGGTTTTCCTTAAGCCCTAAATTTAATTTATAAATCTTATTAGTGTGTTCATGTATCCAGTACATTTTATCTAAAAGTATAAGAAAAATGATTTTCAAGATAGACTTTGATGTATGTTATTTAATGCAAATTGGACAGACTTAATTCCCTTTAAACATCCAGTTCCATTTATAAATATAACTAACATTAAGTTGCATTAAAACATTGAATAAAAAAATGCCTGACTGGGCAAGTTAACAAACCTCTTGAAACAAAGACTTTTGTAAATATAATTAAACTTAAAAACACAGTGAATTTCCCCTCACCCAAACATGTCTTTCCTTGTTTTTGTGTTTCCATAAATGCTTCTCAATTGTCTAAGCCAGAAACCCTGCAGAGTGTCGACTCTCCCTCCCCCCACTTCTGTGTCCAAGTATTGTTTCTTTTTCCTCTATCTCTTCTTGGTCCCATTACCCTAGTTGAGGTCACTGTATCTCTCCTGAGTTATGAAGCCAGGCTTCCTGTTCACATTCTGTGCACTTTCAATGTCTTCTTCACTGTAGTCCTTTTGATCTTTTGTTTTAGTTTATAATAGCTTCTTATTGGGATATAATTCATATACCATACCATTCATTTATAATGTTCATTTTAGGGGTACCTAGGTGGCTCAGTCCATTAAGTGTCCAACTCTTGATTTCAGCTCAGGTCATGTCTCAGGGTCCTGGGATCAAGCCCCACATTGGGCTCCACACTCAGCGGGGAGTCTGCTTGTTCCCTCTCCCCCTGCTCATGTTCTCTCTCTCTTAAATAAATAAAATCTTAAAAAATATGTACAGTTCAGTTATTTTTAGTGTGTTCACAGAGTTGTACAGCCATTACTTGTAATCAATTTTAAAACATTTAATCACTTTGAGAAGAAACCCTGTACTCATTGGCAGTCCCTACCCATTTTGTCCCTACCCATCCCCTAGCTGTAAGCAACTGCTCATCTACTTTCTATCTCAGGATTTGCCTAGGATTGGCTGCTTTAACTTAGCATAATGTTTTCAAGGCTCATCCTTGTTATATATACATTAATACCTTATTCCTTTTTATTGTAGAATAATTGTTCATTGCATGGCTGTAGTACATTTTATTTATCCATTCATCAATTGATGGAAATTTGGATTAGTCCCACTTTTTGGCTATTAAAAAGCTGCAGTGAACATTCATGTACACATTTTTGTGTGGACATGCTTTTTCGTTTCTCTTGGGTATATACCTAGGAGTAAAATTTTTGGGTCACATGGTCCCTCAGTGTTTAACAATTTGAGGAATTGCCAGACAGTTTTCCAAAATGTCTATACCATGTTACAATGTCACCAGCAATGTACAAGATTCCAATTTCTGTGCATCGTCAATAACACTTATTATTTCTGCCTTTTTTGATGTATAGCCATTCTGGAGGGTATGAAGTGATCTTATTGTTTTTAAAGATTTTATTCATTTGAAAGAGAGCACAAACAGGGAGAGGGAGACAGAGGGAGGGAGAGGGAGAAGCAGAGTCCCTGGTGACATCGGGCTCCATCCCAGGCTCCCAGGACCTGGCGATCATGACCTGAGCTGAAGGCAGACACTTAACCATCTGAGCCACCCAGACATCCCTGATCTTACTGTAGTTCTGATTTTTACTTCCCTAATGACTGATGATGTTGAGCATCTTGTTCTTACTGGCCCTTTATAGTCATCTTTGGAGCCTTTTGTCTTTTAAAAATAGAAATCTGATTGTAAAAAAAAAAAAAAAAAAAAAAAAATAGAAATCTGATTGTATTTGTTGTCTCGGTAAAGCCCTCCGGTGGAAAACATTCTTTCCCTTCTTCTTTGTTTGCTCAACTCTTACTTTTTTGGGCCTCAGTTTAGATGTAATTTCTTTCAGGAAGCCTTCCTTTTTTTTTTTTTTAAAGATTTTATTTATTTATTTGACAGAGAGAAACAGAGCCAGAGAGGGAACACAAGCAGAGGGACTGAGAGAGGGAGAAGCAGGCTTCCCGCCGAGCAGGAATCCTGATCCGGGACTCGATCCCGGGTCTCCAGGATCATGACCTGAGCTGAAAGCTGTCGCTTAACCAACTGAGCCACCCAGGCGCCCGACGGGAAGCCTTCCTGACGCCATTATTAGCAGTCAACCCACCGTGTTGTTTATCTACACTCCCTTTCCAGGTCAGACAGTTCCTTCAGTAGGACCCTCAGTGCCTGGGTCATAGATGACTGAAAAACTGAATATATGGATAACTGTAGCATTGTTTATTTTTTTTAAAGTGTTTGAAAAATTTTTTTTTTTAATTCTGCCTCGGAATTTTGATTCGACCCAAGGCAGTATTCCCTGATTACTGTGTATGCCTTGTTTTCCCTCATGTTTTTACAGATGACATGAGGGTAGGATCGGATAGAGAAGGGTGCGTGGCTCTTGGTCTGTATAGACAGAGGCCAGTCAAAGCCTGTGCTCAGTGTACCATCCACTGGCTCCCTGTCTGCCTTGGGGGTGTTCTTTGACCTGGAAGAGGCAAAGCTAAGGTAAGGGAAAGGGAAAGGGAAGCTGGAGAACTGGAACCACAGAGTTGATTAGAAGCCTGAGGCTCTGAGTAACAACCCCTGAGGACTGGCACATTGCAGCTAGTAGCAGAGGTCTAACCTTTAGGTAGCTTTTGGCTTGGGAATAAATATATTTGGTTAACTGGTGACCTAGTTCTCCCTTCGGTTCCTGAATTATAGGCCAGATGTTCATTTTTCATGCTATGTGGAAAATCTAGTCATGGGGATAGGTTTTTTCCTTTTAGCCTTCAGGAAGGACTCATTTCTGAACTGAAAAAGTGGATTTACACCTTATGCGTTTACAAGGTTGTATAAAACAGTTAAACTGAATCTGGATTTTTTCTGTGATTGTGATTTCATGGAGATGATTTTACTTGTCTTTGTCAGAATATCTAGAAGTAGTCTTCCATTTTCATTTTTGTACTCCATAACTACTGTAGTTTGTAGACGGGAAATTTCACAGATTGATGTTTTGTCTTAGCTCCCCCCCCCCAAGGTTTATTTATTTATTTGTGAGAGAGAGAGAGAGGGAGAGAGAGAGAGTGCGCGCGCGCTGGCGTGCGCGAGTGCTCGCACCCACATGAGGGCAGGGGCCAGGGTAGGGTGCAGAGGGTGAGGGAGAGAAGCAGACTCCCTACGGAGTCCAGAGCCTAAAGCAGGGCCAGTCCCATGCTCCTGGTATCATGACGAGAGCCAAAACCTAGAGTTGGAGGTTTAACAGACTGAGCAACCCAGGTGCCCTCTTCTCAGCTTTATAAACCCCCCTTTCCTTGGCTTCTTCATGCCTACATTTTTGTTGTTTGCAGGGCCATGATAATGTTTTTTATTCTTTTACTCTTTTCCCAAGGGTGTAACTTCACCGTGCCTGGCTAGATATTAATGGCCCATAAAATCCATGGTCCAGAATATTCAGGCATTTTAAATTCCCTGTCTTCATTTATGTGGCTGAGTTTCTCCATAAGTCATAGCACTAGGGCCTTGTCATACAGGGAAACAAAAGAGGAGCTGACCTTATGGTAGAAACATCAATGTCTGGAAGAGAGGTTTTTGGGGAACTGAGGGTGTTTTAAATAGTAGTCATCTCGAAGCATTTAGTGCACTCTCAGAAGGAAGCTCTCTTGAGGCTTTATACAGAAGTACTGAAGCTGACGCCTAATGAAGTGATGGTTCCTGGCTCAGTGAATAGATGTTGCTTGACCTAGTTGACAGGTTTTTTTTCTGTCTCCAAATAAAATAAGCACCTTTCCCCTGCCTATTCTAGGAACCAAAGGAAATTTGTAAAGAGCTGGTTCTGTGGAAATCATGATTATGATACCAGATTTTTCAGATTTGTTTGTATGTTTCTAAAAAGTTAAGTAAATGGACACAAATCCTTTTGCTAAAAAAACTAATGTTATGTCTAGAAAGCTGATCTAGAATTTATTCATTTATGAAATATGTGAGTACCTACTATGTGTATTGTATTCTCCCCAGAGATGGATCAGATGTGGGCTCTGCTGCTGTGGAGCTTGCCCTTCAGTGAGGAGACGGTGCATGTATGTAATATATGCCGGCACGGGTACTAGGAGCTCCAGGCCTGTGAAGTTCAGAGCGGGAAGCAGTGACTTCTGTCTAGGGGAAGGGAATTACACAAGGCTGTGTGGAGAAAGAAGCATTTGATCTGAATATCGAAGTAAAGTTTTTGGTGGGAAATGAGCTTTTTTGAAGGTTTTCTGGTACAGGAGTGACATGATTGGAGTTGCGCTTTAGGAAAACTGTTTCTAAGATGTGATCAGAGAGAGATTGGAGTTGCAAAGTTGGGAAGCTCACCTTTCTAAGTGGTGATGGAAATAGAGAGGTGTGATAGATGTGAGACTTGTAGAGGTAGAACCACATGGATTTGACAGTTTTTGAACCAAGGCATAGTCTTTAAATAGGGGATTTCAAGCATAGGTAATTAGGAGTATAGCAATACCATTAACAATTTGGGAACACAAGAAGAGAGACTGATTTGAGAAGATAATAGTAAATACAACTTTTCATTGAGAAATTGGGCAATTTTTGTCATAAGAGAGATGGAAATACTTAAGTAGACCTGGGAAGAAGTTAGAAATATTGAGAATTGGATAGATGAAACCTTGAGATTAAATGAAATAGCCAGAGGATTTAGTATCAAATGTGTCTTTACCAAGAATGTCACAGTGCAAAACTCCCAAATCCTCCAGTTTTAGGATAGGAGTGCTCCAGAAGAGAGGATGTTTTTGAAAGAACTCAGGGCTATTCCTTCTAGAGTTTTTATTTCTCTTTGGGGTTCTTTCAGTTTGATTCTCATTTGGTTGGACAGTAAAGCGTAATTGTTTTGGGCATGAGAGCAGAAAAATAGGGTTTTGAAGTTCCTGTTCTGCCACCTTACCCCACTGTGTGTCCTTGTTAGAGTCATACAACTTCTTTGTGCTTCAGTTTCCTCCCCTGTACAATGGGCGTGATAATACCTACCTTTTATAGGGTTGTTTATGAATTATTCAATAATGTATTGTGGTGCTTGAAACCGCATTAGTACTCCATAGATAGTGGCTAATGTTAATGCTGTATTCTTGTTGGCTCCACTGCTTATGAACTTAAAGGGTGCACTACTTCTCTTTTTGTATATACGTCTGTCTGTCTGTCTGTATATATGTATTTTTCTGCTCTTTTTAAATCTGAACTTGTACAAAATCCTTTTTTGTTTTTTGTTTTCACTCAGCATAACTGACACCAGCTGAATTTTCACAATTTTACTTAGTGTTAATAGAGAATAAAAGGGAATAATTATTGTAAATACAGAACAAATGTAGAAACAGTCAAGCTTCTATCATCAAATGCCTATACAACTTGTTACTTGTTCCTGGGTTTCCTGCCACTCTCCATGTTGACCCTCAGGACGCCCAGCACTCCACATGGTGCTCACTGCTTTCCATACAGTGGAGTGGTCTGCCTTTCACCTCTACCAAATACTCTTCAGATTCCTGCTAACAAAGCTGTTTTACTGACTCAGGACCTTTTCTTTCATTCAGTAAAGATTTTGTTTAGCATGTTACCCAAGCCTGACTTTTCTGGACGGTGGTGATTGACATAAATGATTGTAAGTGATATATAAATGTTTGTCCAGTGGGATATAAATAATAGGCCTGTGTCTGCTTATTTGTGAGGAATGTACTTGGAATCATTTCTCAGATAAATCTTTCTTTTCCCATATGGGAAATTGCCATGGGTCAAGTAGAGCTGCACAGTGTAACAGTGCATTGATCATCAATCAATATCTAATATGAATTAAGAATTACCATCCATGTGTTAGCATAAAGATTGTCTCACACATTTGAATTTTGTAGTTGTGTGTGTGTAATGAATTTGGTAACAATCTCAGTTCTCTATGACTCTCTTCCAGTTGAGCCTGAAGAGTGTATAATTGGACACAAACTGCAGTCAAATTAGCAGAATAACTTAGTTATTGGGATAAAATTGGAACCCAAATCTCTTGATATTCATTAAGAAAAAAGCAACTGTACTAAACTGTATTCTCTGACAGAGAAGGAGAATTTTGTAGTCTATTCTGGTTTTACTTTCCTTACCTCAGGAGAATCTAATTTGAAGAGATTTTGTTTGTTTGTTTTTTTAAAGAGTGAGAGAAAGAGAGAGGTGGGGTTGGCCAGAGGGGACAGAGAATCTTAAGCAGACTCTGCCCAGCCTGGACCCTGACTCAGGGTCTCATGACCTTAAGATCATGACCTGAGCCGAAATCAAGAGTAGGATGCTTAACCAACTGAGCCACCCAGGTACCCCTAATTGACAGTTTTAACTCCTGTAAAAGTGCAGAAGTCTTTCACTCCTCCTTTCAGAAACATCACCTACGGCCTTTGCCTCTACCAGTGGAGGCCCAGTCCCTCAGTTGTTTCAGTTGTGTGCCTTTGGGTTTTTTCTCACTAACTGTTGAAGATGTTCTCCATCCTTACCTTATGAAAGGATGATGCTCTTTTCCACGGTACAGCTGGTAAATTCTGAGGCATAGAGCCTCTCTAATAATTTCCTCGTATAAAAGGATTCTGTGTCTAAATTGATGTGTCAGAAAGAGGTAATAATTGGCAGTAAAATATGAATTCTATTATTTCAGTGATTTTGTGCTTCTGTTTGTTTCTTTGATGGTCTGTATGAAGTATTAGGAGTGCCTTGATGTTGAAGGGAGAGAATAATTCCATTTTGTGTCCTTATATGAGTATTAAATATTCAGCATATTTATGATAGCAAAGAAGAGTGTCTTTGGTAAGTAGAATGCTTGGCATTTTGGTTGGACTCATACTTTAGAATGAAAACAAAAGCTGAAGTCCAGCTATTTAGTGTCAGTGTCAGCACTTTCTATCAGCTCTCTTAATCCAATTCCAGAGTTTGATCAGCTGGGGGGAGAGTTGAGAAGAATGAGAAAATGCCAACCAGTGTATCCTGTTCGTCATGTTCCCATTTTCTTATATTTGGTCCTCTGTTCGATTTCAGGGAATTCTGTACAATTCTGGTCCCTTTTAGTGGAGCATCATATTTAGTATTAGATTAGTAATACGGAGGAGAAGTTGAGTTTGGTAGCCCGTGTAGTTCGTTCACTTAGTCTTGGGTAGAGGGTGAAGATTTTCAGCGGTATTTCTTCAGTGTTAATTTTAGAAGAAATTGATTATTGGGTGTGAAGAAGTACTGGAGCAATAACTTGCTAACCTAGGGAAAAATTATACAGGACAGTGATTATTAGAAATACATTTTGTTTAACAGGAATAGGAAAATGTTTACCTGGTGACATTTGCCAGTTGTCAGTATGTTTTTGTGTGTATGTATTTTACGTTGAATGACAAGTACCTGCATTATCTTTCACCATTGGAAGCAGTGAAGAAAACTCCGTGGCTTCTAATGAGGGAATTACTATCTTTCACCATTGGAAGCAGTGAAGAAAACTCTGTGGCTTCTAATGAGGGAATTATTTTTAAAATTTCAAGCTGACTGAAACTGAAGAGATTATTTTCAGTGCACATTTTTCTCCTAATGTTAAACTGATTCTGATCTTCAGAGAGAATTTTCAAAAAGATACACTAGTATAGCAAAGCAGACTAATATTTTAGAAAGAATATTACCAGTAATAAAAAGGACAGAATTATGATAGTTTGATGCATTAATTTTAATAACTTTTTTGCACAGCTCTGAGTCAAGATGTGAAAAGTGAAACAAATATGGTCCTCATTTTGATTGTACTGAATTTATTATATGAAGTGCTATCCTCCCTTCAGATGTAGAATCTGGGCTTATGTCCTTTTTGTTTAAAAGAATTTTAATTTTTCTGAAGCAGTGGGATTAAAAATTCTTTTCACCAACTACCATTTAAAGCAATGTCCTAGAAAATGCAAATAATTTGAATATAGCAGTCTGGGCAGTAGTTATTACACTTGCAAGTGGTCTTCTGCCTTTTTTTTTTTTTTAAGATTTTTATTTATTTATTTGACAGAGAGAAACACAGCTAGAGAGGGAACACAATCAGGGGGAGTCAGAGAGGAAAAAGCAGGCTTCCCCCTGAGCAGGGAGCCTAATCTCGTAACTCCAGGATCATGGCCTGAGTTAACGACTGAGCCACCCAGGCGCCCTAGGTTTTCTGCCTTTTTAAGGAGCACATTGTTGGAGATTATCTAAACCTGTTTATAAAGAGTTGCTTATAAAAATTATATTTGTTCCTTGTCCTATAGCTGCTATAAAATTGATGAATTGGTCCTTAACATTTTTTCTTTATAATAATACTTTTGTTCCAATGGTCTATCACAGATCAGGGGTCTTGCATTTTATGAATACATATTATCCTATGATGGATTAACTTATTCTTGTTGATGTGTCTGCGTAGAAAATCTTTTTTGTTCTTCTGCAGATTGTCAGTTAAGTTGTCTGTTTTTTATATTTTTTTATTCCTTGTACCAATTCCATGTGCCACTTAGGGTACCATTTAGTCTTTACCTTATGCTGCCTTTAAACACTCTCCAGAGACTGATTGTCCATGGAACTAATGAAGCTTAAACTAAAGGGGCCCTCACTGTATGAGCCCCGTGGGATTTTATATACAAAAATTTCTAGTCTTTCTTAAAGGGAGTCCCCCAAATTGTATAAACATTAGATCCCACAAAACCTGCCTTTTCTAAAATAGAAGACTGTTAGAGGAGATGAAAAACAAAAGTAAATGCAGATTTTAGCTTTGTTTTCTAGGTGAAAAGGATATAAATAGAATATTCGAATGGCTTTCGTGTGATGTCAGATTTAATTTATCATGATAACCATCAGTAGTGCACCAGATGTTTTGACTGTATTTAGCTTCATATTAAATTAAGCATAGCCAGTGGCCTCTGAAGTCCATCTGTACCGCTGCCAAAGGTAGCATGGAAGACAGCGCCTTTCCTGTCACCGCTGCTGGCTGCTTTCTTTCTGGCTGCGGGATGTAGCCTTTCAAATTGCTTATAGAAAAGGTGAGCCTTTGTTTTTGAACTTTGTATTCTACAGATCTGTACTGAATGACGAGGCTTGGGTGTTTCTTTCCTTTTTTTTTTTTTAAGATTTTATTTATTCATTCATGAGAGACAGAGAGAGGCAGAGAGAGAAGCAGGCTCCCCACTGAGTAGGGAGCCTGATGCAGGACTCGATCCCAGGACCACAGGATCATGACCTGAGCCGAAGGCAGATGACCAAACCATCTGGGCCACCCAGGCGCCCGTATGTTTCTTTTCATCATAGTAGGTGGTCATTTTAAATTTTTGCTTATCTACAACTATTGGAAACAAATTAAATAAATTAGGACTTTATTGAGGTCTGAAGGATAGTGAGAGGGAAACCATTACACACAAGTGCCAGTTAAACCTAGGTGCACCTGAGAAGATTTTTGTACATCTGCTGCTACTAGTCATGGAAAAAACAATTAACTTATGACTTTGTCATATAAATACATGTGAAGATCTGAAAATCCTTGGTTTTGTTTATGCTTGGAAAGACAAGTATTGAAATCACTAAAGGCCTTTATATGAATTTAAATGAACACACTTTGACTTTTACATGATTCCTACTTGATCAGCGTAATCAGAGAATGCATGGATTCTTTCCCCATGAGTAAGGGTAAAACATACATCTGCAGTATTCTTACATGAGGATCATTAAGATGGCAGACTGTGCAGATCAGACAGTTCCCTCCCATACATGCTCTCACTCTTGCCTAGAAAAGCATTTAGACATCTCTGAAATTAGACCTACAAGGTGCGTGCTAATGCCAAAACAAGTATCTTGGAAATTTTATCATAATGTTTTTTTTTTTTTAAGTCCTAAATGTCCTCTATTTAACATGAAATTCTTTTGTATTAACCTCCTTTCATATGCTAGCTTTCACCAGACTGCAGAATTGCCTGATCTGACTTTCTAATGTGACTGTAATGAATCTTCTGGGAAGCCAAACGATTGAACAAATACTCTGCAACTCTATTGTAAAATATTCAGGCAGTCCTGTCAATGTTGCTGATTAAAAAAGAAAGGGGGGAAAAAAAAGAATTGGGGGGTGAAAGAGAATTGAAAAGCTCCCTAACATATATTAAGGCTTAAAACCAAACACATTCTCTCAGGGATTTCATGCTTTACTAGACATCATGATGTGCGATAATGCCTCGCTTACATATATTCAGGAACACCTTAATAAAAACATCACGTGGGTGAGGCAGAATTGGCTTTGTAAAGCCAGGATTAGGGCATATGATTAAACTCAGTTTTGATACATTTATCTGAAAAAGCACGTGGAAAAAACTGGCCCATTTGCACAGGTAAATCGCCCAGTGCATTATGCTTTACGCAGCAGAGTCAAATATTTGCTGGGCAATAAATGCAGCACCTACATACACCAGAGCCCAGATGTTTAGGGGTGGTCTTTCAAATGTGTGTCCCTTATAAGATACTTGGGGTCTTATTTAACAGCCAGAGAAGTGAGAAGAAGGCTTTTCCGTGATACGTTATTGTAACTAATTTATCCCAGGTATATCTAATTGCAGCAATGTGTGTTTGGCTTATCCATGTGAAAGAAATTGAACACCAGAGTTTAATAATTAAGGATTTATTAGTTAAAACTGAATATTATAATGAGCCAGATGCTGCTGCTGCATCGAATCAGCCATTTTCATTAGCATTTTTAAATAGAAGAGAATTGAATTTAAATATGGAGTGCTTTACCGTTGATGAGTTAACATTTTAAAATCTTCTAAAATCCATCAAATATTAGGTAAATTTCCTTTAATTTCAATGAAAGACAGTAATACAATGAAAGATCAGGATAGATAAGTGAATTAAAGCCTCTGGCTTTTAAAAATCCTGAGTTCCTTGTTTTGAATACTATAAAATAATCTTGAAATTCTTGTGAAAAGAAATCATTGCAAAAATGTGTAGATTTGAAGAATGAATTTTACTTTTGACTGGAAAAGATATAAATCATTCATGTGGAAGAGGCAATGGTGAATGGGAATGGGGATTTTCTTTTTCTCTTATCGCAGGGTAGCATTTTTAATAATAGCTTGAGTGGTTAGATAAAGCATCCAAAGAAAACTCCCAGGAGAAGAAGATTATACTGGGGAGAGAGATCTTTCTATGAATCATTTACGCTAACCTCTTGCTGAAGCATAGCTTGCATTTTTAATGAAGGATGATTGCATTTCATAAACAGACCTTTAAAAATTAAAATAATATTGATCCTTCCTAATTTAGGTCTATTAAAATAGCATGCTATGCATCTCTTTCTAATAGCTCAGGACAGATTATTATTATTATTTTTAACAGTATATGCATGTTTAATACTTTCTAATCAGACGTTTCTTTAAATAGAACTTTGACTAAAATGTTTTTGGAAAATATTTTTCTTTAGTAACTGAAAGCAAGCTTAAAGTTATGAGATGATTTTAAAGTTTGGCACTTTATTTTATTTTATTTAATTAATTAATTAATTAATTAATTAATTTAAAGAAGAATTCTTTTTTTTAAAGATTTTTTTTTTTTGTTTTTAAATTTATTTGACAGAGAGAAACACAGCCAGAGGGAACACAAGCAGGGGGAGTGAGAGAGGGAGAGGCAGGCTTCCTGCCGAGCAGGGAGCCTGGATGTGGGACTCAAGTCCGGGCCTCCGGGATCATGACCTGAGCCAAAGGCAGTCGCCCAACCAACTGAGCCACCCAGGCGCCCCATTAATTTTTTATTCTTAAGTAACCTTTACACTCAACGTGGGACTCAAACCCTCAACCCCAAGATGAAGAGTCTTGCATGATTTACCAACTGAACCAGCCAGGTGTCCCTAAAGTCTGGCATTTTAAATTGTTTTCAACATAGGCTGTCTCTGGTTTCATGTATATTCCTCTGTTTCTCTTGTTCACGTTAGTTTCCTACAAAGGAAATGGGTTTATTATTTGAAACATTGAGTATAACAAATGAAAGGAGATTGGGTAGCTTTCAAGAAACCTTGGTTCAGAGTTCCTGGGTGACTCAGTTAAGTGTCTGCCTTCTGCTCAAGTCATGGTCCTGGGATCAAGTCCCTGGTTGGGCTCCCTGCTCAGTGGGGAGTCTGCTCCTCCCTCTCCCTCTGCCTTTCCCTGCTGCTGGTGAATGCGCACTTGCTCTCTCTCTCTCTCTCCCTTGCTCCCTCTCAAATAAAGACATCTTAAGGGGCGCCTGAAAGCTCAGGTCATGATCCTGGAGACCTGGGATCCAGCCCCGCATCAGGTTTCCCGCCGAGCAGGAAGCCTGCTTCTCCCTCTCTCAGTCCCTCTGCTTGTGTTCCCTCTCTAGCTGTGTTTCTCTCTGTCAAATAAACAAATACAATCTTAAAAAAGAAAAAAGAAAAAAAGACATCTTAGAAAGAAAGAAACCTTGGTTCACTTAAACTGCATGTCTTAGGACTAGTCAAATTATCTGTCAGTAGTCAGTGTTCTTACTTTCGAAATATGTCCCTCCATGAGATGAAGTATCTGTAAAGTTACCTTGAAATTTTCTGAGTTACCACTTTACAGTTGTGTATCATTTTGGAGACTCTTCTCTGACCAAGGTCGTAGGAATCGTGCAGTTTAGTGTCTCCCATATTAATACAACTGGAAGATGATATAGATAGTGTTGCTTTCCTTTTTCTTTTTTTAAGAATGAAAATATTCCTAAGTTAAAGATTTAGTACAAGAATATAAAACTGCAAAGGAAGTGCTTCTCTTACTTAGGTAGAAGGATTAGAAATACAAAGCAGAGTTAAAATCAGCATCCTATGACAATCTTTAGGTGACCGCCAATTTTTTTTTGCCCCCCGTGTTTGAAAACTGATGCACTATAGTAAGAGCACAGGCAGTCTGCTTGGGTTCAGCTCCTGCCTCTTCCACTTAACGCTGGCTTTGTGACCTATGGGCAGGTTATCTGCCTCTATATCTTTCTGTTTTCTTTAAAATGGGGTTAATAATATTGGCCGTTGTGAAAATTACCTGGGTCACTCCTAGAAGCTATGTAAGTTTTAGGTGCTCTTGTATTATTTACTTTGATTTTACTTTTTTGCAATGGCTAAAGAAAAGTTATTTAGGTAATGTTCTTACAGTACAATCAAATGGGGGAATTCATTATAAGTTCTTGGAATTAAGTTTTTTTCCAGCTTTGCTTTTTATTTTACCTCTTTAGTGTCTAGTATATCACTGGATGAGGATGCTGATAATGTAGTAACTTGGTTTTTTTGTTTGTTTTTGTTTTTTTGTGAGTAAAGCCATAGAATTTTATTATGCAAGGACATAGGAAAAGACTCTCAGGAGTGAAGGGGTCCCAATAGGGTTGCCCACTTTATTTATTTATTTATTTATTTTAATGAAATGGATCCTAAACTAAAGTTTTAATGTAAGAATATAAAACTGCAAAGGAAGATCTTCTCTGGGGTAGTCTGTGGAGTTTACTCTGAAATTCTGTTTAGCTTACTAATTGGTATAGGAATAAGCACATTACTTAGGATTCTTGAGAATAAAACCATGTGTATTTTACACATTCTTTCACTTGATACTGTAGAGGGGATCAGCAGAGCAAAACTAACCAGGTCAGCATAAGTTTAACTTTGGCACCATTTAGGAACCCTGGTAGAAACATGGACATTGCTACTTATTTCGAGATAAAATGACTCCACTGTTTTTAATTAAATGTTAACTTACGTGTGGTCAGGCTGGTTGCTTCTGAAACGCTGGGCTGCTAGTATGTGATGACCTGACAGGGGCTGTGTGTGGAGATCCCTTCTGCTCGGTGAAGGCTCCCCTGCTGCTCCAAGACCAGCAGGGATGTGTGGTTTCCCTAGATACTCTGGGGTAGGAGAATTGTTTGTTTTTACTGTTTTGCCTTTTCATAATGACTGAAGGAAGAAGGTATTAGAGAAAACCGGAGAATCTAATTCTAGTTGAATCCACAGTGTTTTATTAATCCCCCAGCCCCCTAAGCCAGGTCATGTCAGGTGACCTTTTGTGTGAAGAAGTATTATGGAGAATGGTCTTTTATTTGGGAATGGTACTGACCTTAGGCAGAATTAGGGAATGAATAAAATTTGCTTTGGGGATCCTCCCTCTTTTTATGTGACCTTTCTTCCTCTACCAGCCTAGACACCCTCCTCTCAGATGCCAGCGCTTGTCTCACACCTGCCCTGACCCTCCGCTGCTCCGTGCAGCTGCTTTCAGCCATCTCACTGAACGATTACACGTTAAGATGTTTTACCCAGAACCCTCCCAGGATTATTTGTATAAAAGTGAGGTGTAAGTAACATAGGTGGATGTTATTGCATGCTTGGTAGATGCTGGACACTGTTCTTAAACTTCTTGACAGTGAGTTAAGGACATTTATCATTGTAGCAACACTATGCAGGAGATACTGTTATTTCTCCATTTTAGAGAGGGAACCAAAGCAGGGAAAGTAATTTATTTTTTTTTAATTTATTTTTTTAAAAGATTTTATTTATTTGACAGAGAGAAACACAGCCAGAGAGGGAACACAAGCAGGGGGAGTGAGAGAGGGAGAAGCAGGCTTCCTGCAGAGCAGGGAGCCCGATGTGGGACTCGATCCGAGGTCTCGGGATCATGACCTGAGCTGAAGGCAGTCCCTCAACCAACTGAGCCACCCAGGTGCCCCGTATAGAAAGTAATTTAAACAAGGTTTTACAGTTAGTAAGTGGTAGAGCCGGAATTCAGACCCTGGCAGTCAGGACCCACAGCCTGAATCACAGGCTGAATCACTGTGCTGAACTACCTCTCTGTCAATGTGTATGGATTTCCAATTGTTTCAGGTAGTCTAGGTAAAAATGCCTGTGTGTGTGTGTGTGTGTGTGTGTGTGTGTGTGTGTGAGAGAGAGAGAGAG
>PITA01018049.1:0-22103 GCA_004023965.1 Spilogale gracilis | reverse complement strand
ATCTTAAAAAAATATATTTTAAAAGAAATCTGAGGGGCACCTGGGTGGCTCAGTTGTTAAGTATCTGCCTTCGGCTCAATGATCCCAGGATCCTGGGATTGAGCCCTGCATCCTGCTCCCTGTTTGGTAGGAAGCCTGCTTCTCCCTCTCCAGCTCCCCCTGCTTGTGTTCTCTCTCTCTCTCTCTCTCAAATTAAAAAAAAAATCTGATTCTGTAATTTTGAGCAGGATACTTAACCTATTCAAAGCACAGCCCTCCTTATCTCGATAAAGTGGGCATAACATAAGAATACCTACTCTTAGGTAAAGATCAAATGACAGAATTGATAAGAAATGCTAGGTGTAATTCCTACATGTCCTGAGTGTTTTGTTTTTGTAGTGAGAGGGTGGGCAGAGAGGGGTTGGTGGGTGTTTGTGAGCAGGGACTGCTTGACTAAGTGATTTCCAGAGCTAGTGAGAGGTCATCATGATAGGCAACAGAAGGGCTCCAGTTTCAGGAAGTGTGTTCAGGCGTGTCAGGCACTTTGGAGCAGTTCATTTTGAAGGCAAGGTTGATAATTGCTTTTGAAATGACATGTTTGGTATTACAGAAGTTCGAAACTATGAAAGACAAACTGTCAGAAAATCAGATTAACCTGGAAGCTTTCCATAGCTGATAAATAGTAGAGGTGAATATAAGAGAGAATAGGAAAAAAAAAAAAGGCAGGTAGATTTTGCACATAGAAACATATATATACGTCACATCAAGAGAAGGGGATTCAAAATGTGAAAGAAAAATGATTTTTATGTAGCGATAGCACCAGTTGTTCTAGTGTCCAGTTAAATGATATTTAAAGTTTGCTTTTGCCAGAAACCTTAAAGTAGCACACATTTCTTTTTAGCAAAAACAATTTTGTAAACTATGTCTTGATTCTTACTCCTGGATACTTAATTATTTTTTCTGATTAGTTTAAAATGACATCGCTAAGGAAGTTTTAAGCTTTTGAGTTAATGTCAGAGCTAATATTTGTGACCCTGTTTTCTGTGAAGATTTTATTTATTTGACAGAGAGAAACACAGCTCGACAGGGAACACAAGCAGGGGGAGTGAGAGAGGGAGAAGCAGGCTTCCTGCGTTATGACCTGAGCCCAAGGCAGGCACTTACTTAACTGCTCTGCCATCCAGGCACCCCCCTTTTTCATTTAAAAATAAAGGTGGTATTTAAAAAGAAACGTCCCAGGGCGCTGACTCAGTGGGTAGATAGATAGATAGTGTGAGACTCTTTAACTTGGGGTTGTGGGTTCAAACCCCATGTTGGCTGTAGAGATTACTTAAAAAAATTAAATCTTTAAAAAAACAATGAGGGGTTCCTGGGTGGCTCAGTTGGTTAAGCAACTGCCTTCAGCTCAGGTCATGATCCCAGAGACCTGGGATCGAGTCCCACATCGGGCTCCCTGCTTGGCGGGAGGCCTGCTTCTCCCTCTCTCAGTCCCTCTGCATGTGTTCCCTCTCTAGCTATGTTTCTCTCTGTCAAATAAATAAATAAAATCTTAAAAAAAAAATAAAAAAACAATGAAAAGAAACCTTTCAAGTTAAATGAGATCTTAAAATCCTAATTGTTCATAATTTAAAATATGTAGTAAGATTCCTTTTTTGACAGGTAAAGTCTTTGCTATTCTTCCTGTTTAGTGTAACCATTAATTCTAAAAGCGTGGAGAATCACAACTTTGGCAGATGCTGTAATGTGTAGGGAGATTTATCTAATTATCTGTATTTCTTCTGCATCTAATTTGCAGATCCTACCCCCATTTCAAATGTTTATGGTTTTTCCCTTCCCTTACTCTTTCCTTCTACTATTTTTCTTTTTAATTAAATTATTTAAAGCAGGCTCTACAACCATTGTGGGGCTTGAACTTAAGACCCCTAGATGAAGAGCCCCATGACTACCAACGAAGCCAGCCAGGCGCCCGTTTTTCTTACACTATCTTGCAGTGTAAATAAAGATCTTTTACATTTACACAGTCTTTATCAAAAGCCAAAGGATTTTTATATAGCATTTGTTTTATTGTGCTTGAATTAGGGAATGGAAATGTGTGCATGTATAAATCAGAAGCATTTAAATTAATTTTTGAAAAATACCGATTAAATTATTAGTCACTTTTTCAGAAAAAATATCCCTACAGTGAGAAAACCTTGTTGGTAATTGGCATGACATTTTCTCGTATTTTTTCTTTCTGTCTACCGTGGGCAGCTTTTGACAGTTACAGAAGATGTCTGTAGAATTCAGTCCTCCGGGGAAATTCCAAGGGGTGACTGACTTTGATGGATCCTGGCCATGAAGTTATACCCACCTGAGTGTTAGAGCGAGCTGTGGAATGAAGCCTGGAGAGTTCTGTACCCATCAGCATAGCCTCAGTTTGAAGCATTTTCTACTCTTTTTCTTGGCAGTTTATTCAAATGAGTATTTGCTGTTTACTTGGTACCTACTGTCTGTTGGTACCTACATAGCTTCAGCTGTCAGAAAAACAGTATCCTGAGATTCTGTGTCTAAAAACAGTGTTTATAGCAATTTAAGGCATTTGATATAAAGAAATGATGTGGGGCGCCTGGGTGGCTCAATGGGTTAAAGCCTCTGCCTTCGGCTCAGGTCATGATCTCAGGGTCCTGGGATCAAGGCCTGCATGGGGCTCTCTGCTCAGCAGGGAGCCTGCTTCCTCCTCTCTCTGCCTGCCTCTCTGCCTAGTTGTGATATCTCTCTCTCTCTCTCTCTCTCTGTCAAATAAATAAAATCTTAAAAAAAAAAAAGAAAAAAGAAAAAAAAAGAGAAATGATGTGATTCTAGCAATAGGTAAAATGTATTTTTGTTCCAATTGTGTTTTTAAAGGTCTATTGATATGTTATAAAACATTTGTGATAATATAATATGGGCAAGTCAGTGGCAAGAGTATCTAAGTGCATCTGGTGGATAAAATTAAAAAGTTTTGTGACAAGGGCTGCTTGGGTGGCTCTGATGGTTGAGCATCCTATCAGGCTCTTGGTTTCCGCTCAGGTCATAATCTCAGGGTTGTGGTTTGAGCCACTGGTTCTGCACTCAGCCCGGAATCTGCTCCGGAATCTGCTCCGGAATCTGCTCGACCCTCTCCCTCCCCCTCTGTCCCTCCTCTTTTGCCCCTCCCCCTGCTCCAGTTTTTTTCTCTCTGTCTAAAATAAATTAAAAAAAAAAAAAAAGTTTTAAGACACAAAAACAGGAAAAAGAACCTAGAATTACACAGACCAGAGGCAGAACCCACTAAGGCACCATGGCTATTTATAGATGACTACTACACCCCCAGCTAATGAGTGTTTTCTTATTTTGATGGCTGATCGAATTTTTTTTTTTTAAACCCTTGGCTTTTGTGATGAGAGTATCTTATTTTGAGAGTTGGTATTTTGAAGGCATAAAATGATGTAACATTTTATTTTACTTTAAGATTTTTATTTTTTATTTGAGCAAGCAGGGGAGGGGGGAGCAGAGGGAGAGGCAGACTCCTCACTGAGCACAGAGCCAGATGCGGGGCTTGATCCCAGAACCCTGAAATCATGACCTTAGCCGAAGTTAGATGCTTAACCGACTGAGTCACTCAGGCACCCCTTATATAACATTTTAGAGTTTAATTGGAACATTTAGTTCCCAAAAGGACTGGAGTTGGTTTGTGTGAAAACTTTTTTTTTTTTAAGTTAATTTATCAGTATCATTTGGGAGAAAATTCCACACTATACCTTTCCTGACAAGAAATCCTGGACATTGGCAGACTAATCTTCACCAGTCAGCTGCCATAGCAGAGTTACAGAATATCGAGTACTAAGGCTCACCTTGGAGCAGGGCAGCTGATGGTGGTGGTGTACACAGAAGGGAAGTCACTTGCTGGTAAAGACGGAATCAAGGTCTGAACTCGGGCCGTTTGATTTCAGAGTCCAGCCCTTAACCATGACCTGAATGGCCCAGAAGCCACTGAAAGAGCCTGAAACACTGCTAGTAAAAGAATGCCTGTTGGTCCTTAAAAGACATCAAGCAGGTGTTGCATAGAGGCAGTGCTGCTGGTATGCATGCAGCAAGGTCCTGCCCCGCTCCTGCCCCGCTCCTGCCCACCTCTTCTCTGACTCTGCTACTGTAGCATTCACTCATTCAGCCCATCTTTATTGACTGCTGACTGGGCCAGATACAGACCTGGAATAAATAACCTCTTAATTTCTGTTTAGATTTGTGCTTTTGCCCCTCTAAAATCCGTTCTTTTGTTTTCTTTTTTCTTTTTCTTTTCTTTTTTTTTAAGATTTTATTTATTTGACACAGAGAAACACAGGCAGAGAGGGAACACAAGCACGGGGAGTGAGAGAGGGAGAAGCAGGCCTCCCGCTGAGCAGGGAGCCCGATGTGGGGCCTGATCCCAGGTCTCCGGGATCATTACCTGAACTGAAGGCAGTCGCTTAACCAACTGAGCCACCCACATGCCCCTCTAAAATCCGTTCTTAACAGTAGGAGTGATTTTCTTCAGAAGCATACATCAGGTCATTCTCTTACTTAAAGCGATTAGGAGTCCTCATTCCAGGGAGTAAGCTCTGGATTTCTTTCAGTGGCCATATGCCACTGTGGTCTGGCTGTTCAAGCTCTCTGATGTAACCTCTGACCACTCTCTACCTTGCTTTGTTAGTTTCAGTCACATTGGCATCCTGTCTGTGCTGTTGTTTGAGGAACTGACAAGCTGACTCTCACTTGAGTATATTGCATTTATGGAAACCCCCAGCCAGGAATGCACTTCCATCAGGTTTCACATTGCTTGCTCTGTTTTATAATTTAGGTTTCCTTTCAGTATTACTCCTCGAGGAGGCCTTCCCTGACCACCAGTCTAAAGTAGCCCATCACATGGGGTGCCTGGCTGCCTCAGTTGGTAGAGCTTGTGACTTTTGATCTTGGGGTTGTGAGTCGAGCCCCACGTTGGGCATGGAGCCTGCTTAAAAAAATACAACCATAAATAAAGTAGTCCATCACACTACATCACCTTTCTTCTTCTTGTTGCTGCTGTTTTTAAATCATTTATCATGTGAAATTCTGTTGTTTGCTTATTTGCTTACATATGTATTATTTGACCGTTCCCCTGACCCTAGATTCCAAAAAATTATTGTCAAGGATTGAATTCCCAGTTCTAGGAGAGGTTCTTGGCACATAAGCTTACCATGGTCTCCTCCTTACATCTCTGTTGGAGTCAGCTACTGTGGGAGGGGTGGTAAGTAATGAAGTGGTGGGGAACACTGGGTTGGGACATTTAATCCCGACACCGTTTACTAACTGTGACCTTGGCCGTGTGTGACATGTTCCTTAACTCCTCTAAGCCTCAGACTCCTTATCCAAAAATTGTGATGGTAATGATGATGCTAATTGTGGTTATACTCCCCCTTCATGGGGTGGGCGTGATGAGGGAGTGGATGATTAAATACTTGTAAGGGAGAGGAAATAGTATCTGGCCCATAGTTTACTGGATTGGGATAAATAGCCACTATCACCATCGCAGTCTGGTGAATGTGAGGTGTCAGATTAGAGACACATTTGTTTAATTTGATTCTTTTGTAAAATATGCATGCCATGATGCCTTATTGTGAAATGTTTTAATCAAATCCATGCCTATTTGGGCCTTCTGGGAATGGCTTTTTTTTTTTTTTTTTTTTAAAGATTTTATTTATTTGAGAGAGCAGGGAGAGAGAGAAAGAGAGAGTGTGCACCAGCAGGGGGAGGGGAAGGGGCACATGCAGGGCTCCATCACAGGACCCCAAGATCATGACTTGAACCAAAGGCAGATGCGTAACCAACACAAAGGCAGGTGCCCCAGGAATGGCAGTTTTGATTAGATTGGAGGAGAGAGCAGTAATTTAGGAAGGTGGGACTTGGTAGAATGAAGTTCCTGAAATGCTTAATGTTTTGGCCTTTGGGATTGGGAGGTCGAAGGTGAAAGGGGAAGTTTGGCCAACACCACATTTTCCCTACTTGGCAGCATTAATGAATGTCTTGAAGTAGGGATGCTACTGAAAATTGCTTGGTAAGATGCAGGTGCTAGAATTAATACATGCACATTGATATAGAAAGCTGTAGCCTTGAGCTTTCGAAGTTTTAGCTCTGCTCCCTTGATCTAAGCTTTCTTGCTTGGGTTGGAGCATGAAGCTTATGTTGGAAATGAAGAAAGTATCTTAAGATAGTATGGAGAAAGGATGGAAGGACAGTATCAGAAATGGTTCCCTGACCTGTAAGACTATTGTAGTAGCTGAACTAAGGCAGTGATGGTATGAGAATGACTAGAGAGGAACATGTGTGGAGGCTGGTCATTCATGATCTGTGAGAGTGGGGTTGAGAAATCCCAGGCTGCCGACGAATGTGACCAGGTGATTTCGGAGTGCAGGTTTGAATCTCAGCTTGACCACTTTCCAGCAGTGACTTTTGACAAGTTACTTTATTTTTTTGACTTAGTTGCATTGTCTGTAAAATGGTGGAGGTGATTAATGGTGTTTGTCTCAGAACTGTCTTGCGTTTTAAATAAGGCTTTATTTAGCATGTAGTAAATGATAGTAATAACTGGAAGTGATTAGTAAATATACCTTCTTAATATCTTTAGTAACAACTAGGATTGGGAATATTACTAATGAGATAGTCAGATTAGGGAGTAAAAGAGGAGTACAGTGTATATGGGATATCGAGTTAGAGAATTCCAGCTGGCCATTTGTGTATGGGCTTTGAGTTAAAGAAAGAATTCTAGAGTCAAATAGCTAGCAAGGAGGTGGTTAATTAAAGAAGGGTGTCTTACATATAGTAGATACTCAGCAAATCAAGCATTAATACCACGTGTTGATTTATTTCTTTTTCCAGAGTTGTAATTGGCAACCAAAAAATCGTATATTTGGGGGCGCCTGGGTGGCTCAGAGGGTTAAGCCTCTGCCTTCCTTCGGCTCAGGTCATGATCTCAGGGTCCTGGGATTGAACCCCACATCTGGCTCTCTGCTCAGCGGGGAGTCTGCTTCCCCTTCTCTGTCTGCCTGGCTCTCTGCCTACCTGTGATCTCTCTCTCTCTCTCTCTGTCAAATAAAATCTTTAAAAAAATGATATATTTGAAAAAAGCAAATTCTAGGCTGAGCCATTATCATCTTTGGACTGGTTGCTGTTAACAGTCACTTAACAGGACTTGTGCTTCTAAGAACTGTCCCCTTCCCCCTTCCCCACAGCTCCCCCATACACACACTGGGCTTTTACAGCACTGCAGACAATGATTTTATTTTTTTTTAAGATTTTATTTATTTATTTGAGATAGAGCAAGCGAAAGGGCATGAGTAGGGTTGTGGGGTGGGGGGAGGGCAGAGAGAGAGGGAGAAGCAGGCTCTCCACTGAGCAGGGAGCCTGATGCGGGACTCCATCCCAGGATCCTGGGATCATAAGCTGAGCTGAAGTAAGCCATTTAACCAGCTGAGCCACCCAGGAATCCTGCAGGCCGCTCAGACCCTAAGCCACACCCTGTCCTTCCTTTGCAGGAGACTCTCTGGTGGCCTGACATCTCTCTCATAAAAGCTAAAAGCCTTTCAGTGCCATCCAGACTTTCCACCCTCATACCTCCCCCTCCATGCTTACTCACTCACTCTGGCTATATTGGTTTTCTTACTGTTTCTCTTGCCTGCCAGGAGTGTCCTGAGTACTATTTTTTTTTTTTTTTAAAGATTTTATTTATTTATTTGACAGAGAGATCACAGGTAGGCAGAGAGGCAGGCAGAGAGAGATGGGGAAGCAGGCTGCCGTCAGAGCAGAGAGCCCGATGTGGGACTTGATCCCAGGACCCTGAGATCATGACCCGAGCTAAAGGCAGAGGCTTAACCGTCTGAGCCCCCCAGGTGCCCCGTCCTGAGTACCGTTATGATAATGTAAAGCAGACCTTGATCATAACTTGTATTAGTCCGTACTGTGTTACCAAGGGACAGAAATCCAGCTTACAAAAAAGGGAATTTGTGTCATCTGAAAGTTTTGTGGGTGAACCTGGTAGAGGTTCAGAGAAGCAGCGAGAATCTTTTTTTCTCCATCTTCTTTCTTGGTTTTCCTTTGTGTTCACTTCATACTCATTAGGCTTTCCTCATGTAGCAAAGATGACTATCTGTAGTTCTCGGCTTCATCTCTGTAACTAGGGGATCTAGGAAAAAGATTCTTTTTTCTTACTGTTCTAGCAAAAATTCTGGGGATGGTTCCAGTTGGCTGTGTTTGGACAGGGGCTCATTTTTCAACCAACCATAGTGGTCACGAGGATTTAGCACACTGGGCAGCTCTGGATCTACCCAAACTGCATGTTATTAGATCCCCACAAGAAGAAGGGATTCTTTTCCTAGAAAGTGGCAGGAGGAAGCTAGATAGACAAAAACCATCGTTAGACTATTTAACATGAACATAGATAGACTCTATTTTTAACAGAGGTACAAACAAAATATTTTGATAAGACCCAGGAAGCACCAGCTAATACTGATTTTGAGGAGTAGAGGAATCTTCGCTGAGATGACATTTAAACTGAGCCTTTCAAAAGTAAAAAGGGTGTTGTAAAATAGAAAAGGTGGTGGAAGAGCGTGCTGCCAAGACTCAGCACTTGGAAGGATGGGCTGAGGCTAACAGTTTGATCCTTAAAATTAGAGTACAAGGACTTTAGACTTTATTCAGTGCATGGTAGAATCCAATAGTTGTTAAGCTGGAGAGTAATCTCCTCAGACTTCACTTTGCAATGGTTTAGCCAAGTGATCAAGAAGGCTGAACCAGGCCAAGAGTGGTGTGGTATAAAAGGGGACAGATTGGGAAACAGAAATGAAAATACTTAATAACACCTGGACTTGCCAGATATCAGTAAATAAGTGTAGTCATGGAAGTAATTAAAATAGCTTGGGGTAAAGTGGCCAGCATGAGTAGCACAGACCTCCTCACTAACCTACTTGACTGGAGGTAAGATAAGCTGTGTCACAGCACCATTGATGTCAAAGAAAAATCGAATTGTTCCAATATATGGTATCTGTTTTCTGGGGTCTGGGCGATTTTGAAGTCTTCCATTTTATTTTTTAAATATTTATTTATTTTAGAAGAAGAGGGAGAGTGCTCATGTATGGGGACGGGGCAGGGGCAGGGGGAGAGGGGAAAAAAACCTCTAGCAGACTCACCACTGAGCGCAGTGCCCAGTTGGGGGTGGGGGACATCTCAGAGATGGTGACCTGAGCCAAAACCAAGAGCTGGTTGCTCAACTGACTGCGCCACCCAGGTACCAGTGAAGTTTTCCATTTTAGACCATGGCATTTTTCTCCATAATTCTGCAATTCCTCTTTATTTTTTTCTCAACTGGATTCTAAGAGTCTTTTAGTATGTGGATGATATGTTTTATTTCATTTGTGTTTTACCATGAAACTTATTATAGAACTGTGCACTTGGCTGACTGAATATTTGTTAAACAGCATTGCTACTTTTACATTTTCTTGTTTTCTTTTACTGCCTTATTAAAATGTGAAGGCTATCTGTTCCTGACCCAGTAGATACTGTGAGCTCTTTGATCAGTTCTGTATTCCCTATTCTGTTCTGAATGGCACTCCTAATTGTAAAATTTTCTCTATCAAAGTTACTCGGTTGAGAGCTTAACTATCAGTTATGTTGCTCTGCACAGGACTTTATGATAGAGAATTTAAGGATGCAGCTACCATGACTTAACTGTCATGTTTGTGGAGATTTGTAGTATCAGAGGAATTATACCCAAAGAAAATTCTGTTACAGAGATAAAACTGAATTCCCTCTGTAGTTGGTCTGGACCTCATAATGTTATGAGAGGTATGATGTAAAATTCCTGTCTTGCCATATATGAAACTTAAGTAATTTATATTTTCTACAGCATGGTTTTCTTCAGTGCTGAAGCAGGACATAGAATTCTTAGCTTTTTGTTAAAATGTACTTGAGCAGTTACTCAGGGGCGGCCTTAGTGATCTTTGGGTGTAACCTGTATAGCAATTTAATTTCATAAAGTCCTTTGGGTCTTGAGTTAAATTAAAGAGAATTACCTCTCAAATATATGTCCACTCCCACTTGGAGAGCTTTTCTTTCTTTCTTTTTTTTTTTTTTTAAGATTTTATTTATTTGACAGAGAGAAACACAGCCAGAGAGGGAACACAAGCAGGGGGAGTGAGAGAGGAGAAGCAGGCTTCCCGCCAAGCAGGGAGCCCCATGTGGGACTCGATCCTGGGTCTCCAGGATCATGACCTGAGCCGAAAGCAGCCGCTTAACCAACTGAGCCACCCAGGCGCCCCAGTAGGCAGAGAGGCAGAGAAAGAAGGGGAAGGAGGCTCCCTATTGAGCAGAGAGCCCGACGTGGGCCTCGATCCCAGGACCCTGACTTGAGCCGAAGGCAGAGGCTTTAACTTTCTGAGCCACCCAGGCACCCCCACTTGGAGAGCTTTTCATTTCATAGCCCCTCCATATTAAGATTAATTTCTGGGATGCTGTTTTCTTTCATTAAGCCTCTGTTGAGTACCTACTGTGTTTCTCACATAGTCTAAGAAGTGAGGAGGTAGCAGTGAATAAAACAAATGAAATATTTCTTTATTCATGGAGAAATGTTCCAGTGGGAGAAGACAAACAGTAAACAAAGGAGTGCAGACATGTTGATGGTGATAAGCCCTGTGGAAAAAAATAAAGCAGAAAAGGAGGAAAGAAGTGCCAGGATTTGGCTGAGGGACTGGTAATGGTGGGTTTATAAAGAAGGTGGTTGGGAAAGATGACATTTGAGCAAAGAGGTGAGTCTGAGGAAAGTCTGTTCTCTGGTGGAGGGGATATCTAGCTCTGAGGCCTTTTTTGAGTTTCATTTTATTGATTGGCTTTCCTTGATTAGGCTATGGATGTATATACAAAGAAACTTTATATAGAGAATGAGATATCTATCAGTTAAATATATATCGGGAATAAAAAAAGTTAAAAATAATCACATAAACACACTAGGTACTTGACTTCTTGATATTGGACTGGTGTTGAAATATGTGTGGAGTGGGGTTCCTGGCAGGCTCAGTTAGTAGACAGTGTATGACTCTTGATCTTGGGGTTAAAAGTTCGATTCCCATGTTGGGTGTAAAGAATATTTAAAAATAAATACGTAAAAAAAACTGTGTAGAATGTGTGAACATGTGTGCCACTGGCTATTTCTCCATGAAACAAGGCAGCCCTAGTAATGATACTGTAAACTACTGTTACCCGGGAAGTTGTACTTGGTCATTTGCGTTCAGCAGTCAGCCTGTGTTTATTAGACTTCTGCTGTTACATTAGTACCATGCCGAGTATGGGGGAAGATAGTAAAGTACAAGATATGCCCTGGTCCGATTGGCCAGACTGTTGTCTATGTGGGTACTGTAAAGTCAGCTGGTGTGGTGGAATGGGAGCATCGCTGAACTAGTACTCCTGCATATCTTTCCACAGTGGCAGAATGACTCTACACACCAGTGCAGCTCCATAGCTTTTACTCCTTACAGTTCTGAGCAGATCCTGGGAGAGTCAGCAAGAGAGGGATTCCTTTTTGGAGTAGATTGTCAGAGAAGAGCTAGCTTTGATTTTGGATGGGTTCAGAGTGCTTGAGAGGACTGTTTTCATTGCATAATGATTCTAGAACTATGGTTGAGTAAACAAGTTACTGAAAACAGATATGGTGTATTGATTTTCTACTGTGGAACCATGGTGTGTTATGGAATGTCATGTTGTAAGATTTGATTTTCATCAAATTATTGGGTATAAATAAACTGGATCTTTTGGTATTTGTACTACATAAGAATGGCACTGTTCCCCTTGAAAACCAACAGTGTTTTTCCTTCTTATACTGTATAGTCGTATTAATTTTTATTTATTATTTATTTTTATTTTTATTATTTTTTAAAGATTTTATTTATTTATTTGACAGATAGAAACACAGCCAGAGAGGGAACACAAGCAGGGGAAGTGAGAGAGGGAGAAGCAGGCTTCCCACTGAGCAGGGAGCCTGATGTGGGACTTGATCCCCTATCTCCGGGATCATGACCTGAGCCGAAGACAGTTGCTTAACCAACTGAGCCACCCAGGCGCCCCTAGTCGTATTAATTTTTAATGCCAGCTGGTTGATTTAGGTTTTTTTTCCTCTTTGAGGAGTAGACTTTTAATTTTACCTTATTTTACTTGCTAAGCATGAAACAAAGTCATTTTCTCTTTATCCTTTGAGTGATGTATGGATAATCTTTTTACTGTATGTACACTGATCAACATGTCAGGTAATGCCATTACCAAAATATTTTCCTTTTAAGCTGTTTCCTTAACAACTGTTATTTCATAAAATCTTTTTCTTCCTTCATTCAACATTCATTAACTGAACTGATGTTTATTGAGTGCCTACCTTGTTCTAGACATCTCTTCAGGATTCACTGATGAGGAAGACCTTTTTCTTCATACAGGTAGAAGTATGGAAGATGAAATAGATTGTTAATTACAACAACGTGTGGTATGTGTTCTAAGTGGGAAGAAGAAGGTTCTATATGGGTTTACTTAGCAGGGGCACTTGACATGGAGCAAGAGACGTCTAAGTTGAAACCTGAAGAATGTTGAAGAATCAGCTAACTGAAACATGGGTATGGCAATATGAAGGAAAACGAAAGGCCATTCTGGTGATGGAAGAAACCCATATGCGATATCCCAGAGGCAAAACAGAACAACAAAAAGCAAATATATCTTTGCACATGGCAGACAACATAAAGTTCCTAATATCTGAAGCATAGATTTTTTTTTTCTTTTCTTTTTTTTTTTTTGGAATTAAGTAGGCTCCACACCCAACGTGGGTCTTGAACTTACGATCCTGAGATCTAGAGCTGCATGCTCCACTGACTGAGCCAGGCAGGTGCCCCAGATTTTTTTTTTTTTTCTTTTCTTTTAAAGTAAACTCTACCCTGGATGTGGGGCTTGATCTCACAACCCTGGAATTAAGAGTTGCATGCTTTACCCATGGAGCCAGCCAGGCATCCCTGGAGCATACATTTTGAGGAGGAAAGCTGCACGAAATGTTCAGAGTCATTAATATTTTTGAATCCCATACTATTGACACTTGAGAAATGCCTGAGAGGTTTGAAGCAGCGGATTGACAGAATTGGATTTGCCACTTACGAAGATTGTAGTGATTGCAATTGAAGGGGAAAAAGAGGTCACATCTGTGGTAGGAGGCCTATGGCTGTGATGGCAGCATTTATAAGAGTGGTTGTGAGCCAGGACTGGGGCATTAGCAGTGGCAATGAAGAGAAGTGGATGGATTGGAAAATAGGACCTACAGGACTTGATGACTGAAGAAGAATCAAGGATGCTCGGAGGTTTCTGTCTTGGGCAAGAGTGATGATGATGGTGCTTATGGCAGTTATTGATTTATTGCCTCTTACTCCAAGTTTGCCTTTTACTTCCTGCTCTCTGAAAATGAATGTGGACCCTTTAAATACTTCCCCTTGGCCAGTGGCAGGAGAAAGGAAAGTGTTTTACTTGCTGGTTCCAGTGTGCTTGCCTGGCAGGCTTTTGCAGCCCTCTGCCACCCACCCCCTATCTTGGGCAGTTTTGTAGCAGGGTGCCTCCAGGAAGTTACTTCCCTGCAGATCTACTTTCTTTGTCCTTCTAGAGGACTGATTTCTAGCAAGTTCTAGAGGGTGGATTTCCAGAAGTTCCATCAGATGTGAGCCCTCTTCTGTAGGGTGTGGATCTCAGTCCTAGGTTTGGGAGAACTCTTCTTGGGTGCTCTGTCTCAGCCCTAAGATTAGTGTCGATGATATATTTCGCTATGTGATATTATATTTGCTGTTATAGTTTGTCATCTCTTCTTTTATTCCTTAGAATTCTTTTTACTTCTTTCTAGTCAGTTCTTTATTACTCCAGTTCCCCATCGTAGTCAGTTAATTCATTATTTTTCTAAAAGATTTATTTATTTATTTATTGGACAGAGAGAGAGAGAGAGATAGAGAGAGAGATAGATAGATAGATATCATAAGTAGGCAGAGAGGCAGGCAGAGAGAGAAGAGGAAGCAGGCTCCCCACTGATGAGAGAGCCCGACGCGGGCCTCGATCCTAGGACCCTGAGACCATGACCTGAGCCGAAGGCAGAGGCTTTAACCCACTGAGCCACCTAGGCGCCCTTAATTCGTTATTTTAGAAACTTTTCTAGTTCAAATTAGTTTTTTCATTTCTGTTAGATTCAGGCATATACAGTGCTTTGATATGACCCAGGAATAAGAACATATTTCGGGAGGGGGATAGATAGCCAGTTTGGTTTGAGACATACTAAATTTTGAGTATGTGGCACTGATGCAAAGATATCCAAAAGCATGTAATATATATGGGTTTGGAATTAGCTCTTGACTTCCCAGGGAGAATGTTGAAGAAAGAGATTATGGCCCAGGCTAGAGTCCTGTAGATCACTGGGCTGATGCCTGTTCAGCTGAAGAGGAACCTACGAAAGATGCTAAGGAAAATTGACCACAAAAGCAGGAGAACAAGGCATTACTGAAGGAGGAGGTTATCAGTGATAAATGCTACTGAAAGGTCAAGTTATGGAAGGAGTAGGAATTGTCCACAAATAGCAGAAGTCGTAAACCGCTTAAAAATATTTATTTGCTTGTTTATTTGGGAAGCACTACTAGAAATTCCGCTTGGTTATGTTTACCAAGTATCTGGGTTTCCACTACTAGTAGCATGGGTTCTGGAACCTGGCTGCTTAGGTGAGAATGCAGGTTCCCCCATTGACTGGCTGTGTAGTCTTGAATAATTGGTGAAGCTGTATGTGCCCTTCTGTCTCATCTGTGTGTAGAGTCTACAGGGTGAGAGTGATGTGGTGGTCACCAAATTTTATTCCTAGGGTTGCAGTGAAGGTAAAATGGGTTAATGTGTAGAAGGTGCTGAGCACAGTGTTGGGACTCGAACCCTAGGTAAACTGTGACCTGGTGTTTTTGGAATGCTGGGCATTGTGGTGGGTGACAGGGATAGAAAGATGAGCTGGGCTGTAGCCTCTGCCCTGAGGGCGTGGGGGATGTGGGAAGAGGCTTACTGATAGAGTACCGTGAGTATTAGGTATGAGTATTAGGTATCAGGTCGAGGTGTGCATAAAGTTTATGCCTGAGGGATGCTGAAAAAGAGTCTGGAGGAGGTGAAGCCTGGGTTGGATCTTAGAGGAGAATAGAGAGGAGGAACAGAGAGAGCTGGACAGTGTGGTTCAACAGGGCAGTCATGGCTGGCCCCGGAATTGGGGTGGGGTGATGGCACTGGTGGGTATCATCTGAACACACCCTCAGAACAGGTGTTTATTTTACACACTTGTGTCCCATAGTAGGCTTCACAACAGTCTAAAGCTACTTAAAACTTAAATTTGGTGCCAACATCCCCGTAGGCTTTTATTGATAGTTTTGAGTGTTGTAAGTTGAAGTGTTCTAGAAGGGAAGTTTCTAGAAGGGACTGTAGGTAGTGCTGCTTCATTGGGTTTTACCCTCAGCACTGAGTAATTTTGCCCAGTTCCTGGACATTGATAAAGCTCAGAACTGCTTATAGTTCATATGAATTCTCCTCAACTTACAATTCTTTTTGAAAGTAAATGAAGAAATGGGAATTTCTTAAAACTGTGGCTGTTATTTTAAGAGCTTAAATTTTTGGAGATTTAGGAAATAAAAGTGTGGTTAACTTGATTTCTTGGACGAACAAAAAACAATAATTCAGCCTTAAAACTGGATGATTTCTTCTCTGATTGGAATATTCTTTCTTTTCTTTTTTCTCTATCTAGCATACTACTGCCCTTACTGAAATGGACAGCTCAAGTATCCATTTTTGGTGGAGCCCTTCCCTGACATTTTTGAGTCTTCAGTCCCACCAAAGCACAGTCTCTTGTAGTGCTGATATGCTTTCACTGAGGACTCTCTAAGTCAAAGAACAAGAACAAAGCAACAAGTATTCTTAGAGTTTGTTATCTTAAGATCTTGGTTGAGATGTTTCTTGGCTGGAATGGTACTCTGATCCATAAATTCTCTTGAAAGTTTTGCTTCTGAATCTTCAGAGGGAGGATGAATATATTCTTTACAGAAAGATTAGAAGATTTACCCCCCTCCCCTCCATTGCCCGAAAGAAGAGTTAAAACATTTTTTATTGGGTTGGACTTTTGGGAATTATACAGGAAGGAAGCTAAGAAGGAAGATGTCAAACTGTGACCCTCTGAAGGTTTTTGTTTTTTGTTTTTCCCTTGCTTCTCTTAGATGTAACAGACACCTATAGGGAACTCTTTGTTTTTGGTGAACACCAGTGTTTATGTAAAGGAGCATTGAGAGACCAAAGGAAATAGGACTCTTGGGGTGATTTTACTTTGCTTGACTATAGCTTGTGTAAAATGAGGAAGGCAATTGAGTCTGATTCTTTAGATAGTTGCTTCTTTTGCTTGTTTGGGTTAAAAATCAAGGGTGAGAACCATTACTAGACTATTATGTTTTTGTAATTTTTGCATTGTTTTGAAGATTGATAAGATATTTCATTTTGGTGATTTATTGAAGAGTTGAAAGAAAAACACAATATGCACTTTAAGAACAAGTATAAATTTGGTAGTTTAAATAGAGAAGAATTGGGATGTCTGGGTGGCTCAGTCGTTAGGCATCTGCTTTTGGCTCAGGTTGTGATCCTGGAGTCCTGGGATTGAGCCCCTCATTAGGCTTCCTGCTTGCAGGGAAAGCCTGCTTCTCCTTCTCTCACCGCCCCCCCCTCCCGCCTCCGGCCTGTATTCCCTCTTTCACTGTGTTTCTCTCTGTTAGATAAATAAATAAAATCTTAAAAAAAAAAAAGAGAATAATTGAAAGAATTGTATGGTGAACATCCCATATCTACTAGTTAGACTCCACAGTTACATTTTACTCTCTTTGCTCTGATTACTATTTTGTACTGTATAGTTGATACTCAAACAATGTGGGGAGGTTAGAGGTACGGACCTCCCTTAGTCAAATCCATGTATAAGTCTTTTTTTTTTTAAAGATTTATATATGGGTTGCTGTGGGTGGCTCAGTTGGTTAAATGTCTGCCTTCAGCTCAGGGCATGATCCTGGGGTCCTGGGATCAAGCCCCTGCATCAGGCTTCCTGCTCAGTGGGGAGCCTGCTTCTCCCTCTCCCTCTGCCCCTCTCTTGCTGTCTTTCTCAAATAAATAAATACAATCTTAAAAAAAATATTTATTTATTTTAGAGTGCAGGGTGGGAAGGGACAGAGGGAGAGGGAGAGAGAATCCCAAGCCGACTCTGCGCTGAATGCAGAGCCTGATGCCAGGCTTGATCTCATGATCCTGAGATCACGTCCTGAGCTGAAACGAAGAGTTGGATGCTTAACCGACTGTGCCACCCTGGTGCCCCCATGTGTAACTTTTGACTCCCCCCAAACTTACCTGCTAATAGCCTGCTGTTGACTAGACGTCTTATTGATAACTTAGAGTTGATTAACATATATCTTATATGTTACATGTATTATATACTGTATTCTCTTTCAAATTATTGAAGTACAGTTGACATACAGTGATACTAGTTTCAGGTTTGCAGCATAGTGACTTAACAGTTGTATCTATTGTGCAGTGTTCTCCATCGTAAGTGTAGATCAGTGTATAGTTGATTTACTGTGCTGTATTTATTGAAAAAAACTCCCCCCCTCCAAAAAAAGAAGTCCACATAAGGGTGGGCCTGCACAGTTCAAACCTGTGTTGTTCAAGGGCCAGCTCTGCTATGTAATCATGTATCTGTCCTCTCTCCATCCTTTATTTGTGTTTTAAGGATTATCATTGCAGCATTTTATATTCTAGCAAAAGGCTACAATAGTATAGGAGACTAAGAGTATAGGATATGGTATGTCCAGGCAATAGAATTCTGTGTATCAGTTGAAAAGAGTAGGGGCACCTGGGTGGCTCAGTCGGTTATGTGTCTGCCTTGGGTTCAGGTCATGATACCAGGGTTCTGCAATCAAGCTCTGCTTTCGGCTCCCTGCTCAGCAGGGAGCTGCTTCTTCCTCTGCTTCTCTCTGGGGCTTGTGTAAGTGTGCTGTCTTACCCTCTCTCTCTATCAAATAAGGAAGTCTTTAAAAAAAAAGAAAAAAAAGAAAGAATGGAAAGAGTGAGGCACTTTGTGTGTATTTTTTTTTTTTTTTTTTTTTAAGATTTTATTGATTTGACAGAGAGAAACAGAGCCAGAGAGAGAACACCAAGCAGAGGGAGTGAGAGAGGGAGAAGCAGGCCTCCCGCAGAGCAGGCAGCCAGATGTGGGACTCGATCCCGGATCTCCGGGATCATGACCCGAGCCTAAGGCAGTCACCCAACCAACTGAGCCACCCAGGCGTCCCACTTTGTGTGTATTGACCTGAAACAATGTCCAAGATAAATTAACAAAGTTGCATAAGGATATGTGAAGTATACTGCTATTTATTTGTATAAGGAAAAAAGGTATTTATACACATATGATATATGTGCATGGAATATCTTATCTCCAGAAAGTTTAAATAAGAAGCTGATAAAAGGGGCACCTGGGTGGCTCAGTCGGTTAAGCATCTGTCTTAAGCTCAGGTCATGATCCTAGGGTCCTGCTTCTCCCTCTCCTGCCTGCTGTTCCCCGGCTTGTGTGCTCTCTCTCACTGTCAAAAAAAAAAAAAAAAAAAAAAGGCTGATAAAAAGTGGGTGTTTATCTTGTAGCCTCCTACAGTAATATATAGGTATATATTACATATTGTATATATATAATATTTTATAAGTAACATATAATATATAGCCTATACATATTACAGATTTTAAATATTGTTGCTTGCTTGTATTAACTGCCAGAAATTTTATGTGCCTTTTTGAAATTTTCAGTTGTCAAGATGTCAAACTCATAGTCCTTGGATATTAGATGGTAACAAATAAAAATTGGAGCCAGATAGCTAAAGTTTGAATTCCTGCTCTGCTGTTTACTTGTGGTATGAATTTTACTGTCAATAAAATAAGGATAATTCTTATATAGCTATTAAGAGTTTTGACTTAGTTCAGCCGTGGGAAGATCCGAATTCAGGTACAGTAGCTGTCACACTATGCTTGACAAGTAGTAGATATTAGGTTTTAATCAAGATGCATACAGTTTTGTGGGAGAGTCAAAGAGTAAATAGTTTAAGTATTTTGAGGCACCTGGCTGGCTCTGTTGTAAGAACATTTGACTCTTGATCTCAGGGTCCTGAGTTCAAGTCCCACGATGGGATGTAGAGATTACTTATAAATAAACGTAAAGAAATAATTTAAGTATTTTATTTTTTAAAGATTTATTTATTTTCTAGAGAGTATATGTGCAGGGGTGGAGGGGCAGAGGGAGAGGGAGAGTGTCTTAAGTAGACTCTGCACTGAGCATGGAACCCAATGTGGGGCTTGATTTCAGGACCCTGAGATCAGGACCCTAGTTGAAACCAAGAGTCGGATGCCCAACTGACTGGGCCACCCAACTACCCCGATTTAAGTATTTTATGTGGCTGTTTCTATGAGGATCTAGTAAGTAAGGGGGCAGTTAGAATACTGTAGAGAAGGGATCTTTGAAAAGTTTAGAGGGGTGGGTGAGTACAAGATCAGTTAAGGAAGGCCATTTGGGATGCAGGAGTCCTTGTGCAGAAGCAAGAAGCAACGTAGATGAGCTCATGATGGCTTGAATTCATATAGGCTGTGAGAGAAAATGGCTGCTGCCAGCTGACACTTATTGAGCCCTAAGCTAAGGTACTGTTCTTTGTGCTTTTTTGTTTTAATTCATTAAATTTATTGAATTCCTGTAGTAGTCATGGTATCTGTACTATAATTCTCTTCATTTTACTAATAAGGAGATTGAGGCAGGGAGGTGAATAAAGTCGCACAAGGTCCATGTTTGTGTGTACTTGTGTACTCGTTATGCTGCCTGGTGAGACTAGTAGCTAGGCATAGGGGACATCTTCAACAGTGTACGGATTCACTTCCATAAACTTTGGGAAACTATGAAAAGATTTTAAGCGAAAAGTGAATCTCTCATTTTTGTGCCCTGGGACAACCAACCAGTCATAGCTTGGGAGAGATGATGAAGGTCTTGCTCTTCTTTATCTTCCTTCTAGTCCATTTCCTTATGTTCTGAAGAATTTCTACAACTAATTGTAATACTTTTAGAAAAATTGAAGAGCCCTTTAAACTCACATTCACTTTGTAATGAATATGGAGCCATTTTCAGGACTTCTTCAACGGGCCAAAATAAAGGCAAGGACCAACAGTAACAGTCCTGTTGTTTTGTCTTCAGCTCCTGTATTAATTACCAGTTGTTGTCTATCAGGTTACCGAAAGCAGTGGCTTAACACAATATCCTGCATTTATTATCTCATACGCTTTTTGGGGGTCTGGAATTTGGGGGTTTATCTGGGTGGTTTTGGCTGTGATTTACAGTCATTGGAAGGCTTGGCTGGGCTGGAGCATCTAGTTTTAAGATAGCTCACTCAACATGGCTGTCAAGTTTGGGCTGACACTTGCCAGAAACCTTAGTTCGTTGCCACTTCGGAACTTTTTCATATGGTTGCTTGAGGAGCCTCATGATACTGCAGCTGGCTTTCCAGAGGAAAGCGGCCCAAGAAGGGGTCCAAGAAAGGGGTCTAAGTAAGAAGGAAGAGGAAAGGGTTCAGGAAAGAAGAAGCCACAGTGTCTTTTATGACTTAGCCGGGAAGACATTGTTGTCCTTCCAATTGTATCGATTACTCACGTTAGTCCTGTTCAGGTGTGGGATGATGCCCTACGAGAGTTTGACTACCAGGAGGCAGAGATCAGTGGGGGCCATTTGGAGACTGGCTACCACTGTTTCCATGAAAACATTACTGAATAAAATTTAGAACTGGAAAGAGCCCTAAAAACACTAGCTTAGTGTTTTTAAAATGTGGCCCTAGACCAACAGGATCACTTGGGAACTTTAAAAAATTCTAATATATGACATGCTGTATAAGGACTTAGAGATGCCCAGCAATGAAACAAAACAGAACGAAACAAAACAAAAAACCAAACACACACACACAAACCCAGACTTTAGGCGCACCTGGTTGACACAGTCAGCGGATCCTCTTAATCTTGAGGTTGTGAGTTGAGCCCTTTGTGGGTGTAGAGATTACTTAAAAAAAACAGACTTTATATTTTGGAACAGTTTTAGATTTATAGGAAAATTGCGCTGATAGTGCACAGAGTTCCTTAGACTTAACTCCCCCCATACTTGGTTTCCCATGTTAGTATTTTGCATTAATGTGGTGTATTTGTTACAGTTAATGAACCAATATTGTTAAAGTCCATACTTTAAGATTCACTGTGTAAGTGTTGTAAAGTTCTGTGAGTTTTGACCAATGTCATGTATCCATCATTGCATTATCATGCAGAATAGTTGCATTGCCCTAAAACTTCCTGTGCTTCACCTATTCATCTGTTTTTCTCCCCTGACTCCTGACAGCCAGTTGTCTTTTTAATACTGTATAGTTTTGTCTTTTCTAGAATATCCTGTAGTTGGAATTATACGTTATATATCCTTTTCCGAATGGCTTCTTTCACTTAGCATATGTGCACTTAACGTGTGCATGTATGTGTGCGGTATGTATTGATAACTCATTTCTTTTTTTTTGCTGAATAGCATTCTAGTATATGGATGTACCACAATTTGCTTACCGATTTACCAATTGAAGGACATTTTGGTTGCTTCCTGTTTTCGGTAATTATGAGTATTTTTTGTTTTTGTGTGAACATGTTTTCAATCAATTGGGTAAATACCTAGGTGTTCAGTTGTGGTGTTTTATGGTAAAATGATGTACGCTTGACTTTGTTTTGTTTTTAAAGCTTTTATTTATTTATTTGACAGAGAAAATGAGAGAGCATAAAGTGGGGGGGAGTAGCAGGCTCCCCACTGAGCTGGGAGCCTCTTGTGGGGATTGATCCCAGAACCCTGGGACCATGACCTGAACCTAAGGATGTTAACCTACTAAGCCACCCAGGTGCCCCTTATGTTTGGTTTGTAAGAAGTAGCCGTACTGTGTTTCATGTTTGTCATAGGTGCTTCAGCCCTCTGCAGTTTC